>PVKU01004005.1:73960-160171 GCA_004027475.1 Anoura caudifer
AAAAAAAAAAAAAAAAAAAACACGAAAGCATATCTTAGTCAAACTGCTAGAAAGTAGTGGTAAAAAGAAAACGTTAAAATTAAACCAAAGGAAGAAAAAAGATACATTCCTCACTGAGGAACAAAGATTAAAATAACAGAAGTTTCATCAGAAATAAGTCCAGAGTCACAATGTGGGAATCTTCAAAGTACAGAAAGAAAAAATGTCAGCCTAGAATTCTGCACCAAATGAGAATATCTTTTAACACAGAATTAAGATAAGCCCTGGCAGGGTAGCTGCTCAGTTGGTTAGAGCGTCATAGTCCCCATGTGCCAAGCCTGTGGGTTTGAACCAACCAATGAGTGCACAGATAAGTGGAAAAGGATATTTTTTCCACTGATTTTTCTTTCTCTCTCTCCCCCTCTTCCACTAAAATCAGTATTTTTTAAAATTATAAAATTAAAAATAGAAGACAATTTTTCAGACACACAAATGCTTTAAAATACCATCACAACATTAAAAGAGGTCCTGTCAAAATGAAAATGATACCAGATGGGAATCTAGATCTGCACATAGGGAACAGAGCACCAGAAATGGAAAATATGTAGGTACAAATAAGATTTTTTATTTCTTAAATCTCTTAAAAAGACAACTGACTATTTAAATGAAAAACAGTAACAGTGCACTGTGGGGTTTACCACACATGTGGAGGGGGAGTGTATGACAACAGCACAAAGACTGGGGGGAGTGGAAGTACACTGCAGTAAAGGTTCTTAAAATACAGGTAAAGTGGTATAGTATTACTGGCAGGTAAACTGTGGTAAGTGAAATATCTATCATAAACACTAAAGCTGCCACTGAAACAACAAAATAAAGTTATGGCTAAGACAAAAAGATACATAAACTCCTGCGAGAACAGTAGCGGCCACTACACGACTCCTCATAAGAACCGACAAAGAGAAAGCACTGTGCTACAGCACAGGACAATCAAAGGCACTTTGACCGATCAAGCTGCAAAGGGCAGCAGCATTAGTGATGTCAACTGACACACACCTTCAGCATGACAATGCTTATCGACAAAATGAAACAACCTTGGCAGTTCCACTGCTGCATCACCAGTGGCATATGAATTCTGACAGAACTCAGAAACATGTATATTTCAGTGAGTTACACCTGTTTTACAGGCTGTAACTACAAATGAGCAATTTGTCATAGATCTTCCAGTGAACATACAGGCCTGACACAAAAGCACTCATTTCCCAATCCAAATACATAGAAAAGCTGCATTAAAATATAACACACACAGGCAAGCCCAAAAGCAAGAAAGAAAAATTCTTTCACGCTAGAAACAATGAAGCTACTCAAAGCCAAATAACTCACCAGGCCACTAAAATCAAATACAGGTCTTTCAGCTTAGGACAGGTATTTTAATGTCTACAAAAGACTAACAGACAAGAAATTGAAAATGAGTTAGATACACAAAACACCAAGACACAAAGAACTACATAGAAATAATATGAATTCCAATTTCTAGACCACGAAAGAGAACTCTGCCATCTGCCAGAAGTCAGAGGTAAAAAAAAGTCACCTGTGAGAAACTGAAACTCCATGTCACAGGTATAAGTTCCAAATACACTCCATCCAAGTGGTCCAGGAACCCCAATCCCAGAAATTACCCTAAGAACAGACAGGGCACTAAGGAAGCCTATCTGTTCAGCAGAAACTCAAAACTTCCCTAGAAGGACACCCTCTATGGGCAGCATGACTCATAAAAATTAAATCCCACAGAGGATAAGCATTAAGTCAAAATTTTAAAATTCATTTAAAAAAAAAAAAAGAAGAAGAAGAAGAAAAGAACCACCAAAGCAGGGGAGGGTTTTTAGCAGACACAATGAACATGCAAATTTCGACCTCAAGATCTACATAGAACAGAACAATAAAGATGCTTTAAAATGTATAGAGATAGCCCTGGCTGGTGTGACTAGGTGGATTCACAGGCTTGAAGGGTCGCCAGTTTGGTTTCCGGTCAGGGCACAGGGTTGCAGGCCAGGCCCCTAGTGGGGGCGCGGGGGCGGGGGGGGGGGGGTGCGCGGGGTGTGAGGGGCAACCACACACAGATGTTTCTCTCCCTCTTTTTCTCCCTCCCTTCCCCTATCTAAAAATGAGTAAATAAAATTAAAAAATAAAATGTACAGAAATAAAAAAAGTAAAAACCACAAGACAAGAACAGGACAGAACGAGAAAAACAGGCAAATTTCAAAAAAGAATCAGGTAGAAAAATCTAGAAATAAAAGTCATAAAAAGCTGAATGCTCAGTCAAAACTGAAGAATTAGTGAACTGTATCACTGATCTGAAATAATCTCAAAGAATGTAGCACAAAAAGACAGAGATGGAAGATATGTAAATCTCAGAAGCAGAGACAGGAAAGATATTCCAAGACACACTGGCCAAAATTAAAGACATGATCTTCAGATTGCCAGGGTAATTTACTCAAATATACACTATAGCAAAAATGCAAAAACAATAAGACAAACAAAAAATAGTAACAGCAATCAAAAAGAAAAGTATAACAATAAAGCAACAATTAAATACCAGATTCCTCAAATGCAACTACAGATGACAGAAAACAAGCAATGACATCTTCCCCTGAGGGAAAATAACAGTCAGCTATAAATCACCACACAGCTAAAATACCATCTAAAAGTAAGAGCAAGCCCTAGCTGGTGTGGCTCTGTGGACTGAGCACTGGACTCAGAGCAAAAGGTTGCCAGTTCAATTCCCAGTCAGGGCACAGGCTGGGTTGCAGGCCAGGTCCCCAGTAGGGGTCCTGTGAGAGGTAACCACACACTGATGTTTCTCTCTCTCCCTCCCTCCCTTTCCCTCTCTCTAAAAAGAAATATTTTTAAAATTTTTTAAATAAGTAAACACAATTTCTGTACTGAAGATCATCAGAGACTAGGACAACAGTTCACAAACTGACACTGGCCTATGGCTCTCATTCTGATTAGCACTGATAATGCTAAGTCCACAAAATACAGCACTGTACTGCTGTAAGGAGGAATCAAAAATATCTATGTATGGCTACAGAATAATCTCCTATTCACATTAAATTAAAAAAGTAGAGTGAGGAAAAGTCTGCATGATGCCATTCTAAGAAAGGAGAAAGATACAAATGTGTTATTTGTTTATATTTCTAAAAAGGAAGGAAAATAATTAAAAAACAGTAAAATGCTTACCCAAAGGGCAGCAATTTTCAACCTACTTCATCTCATGGCACATATAAACTAAAATTCTTCAGCACACCAAAAAAATATATATTTTTTGCTAACCTGACAACAAATAGGTATAATTTTGATTGACTTACTACTACTAACAACAACATTGGGTTGGCCAAAAAGTCCGTTATGATTTTTCCAAACAATGGCTCTAGTAGTGCTTGGTTGTCGTCATTCCAAACAATTGTGTTATATTGTATTGTGACACTGTCATATCAGCATGCATTTAAAAAAAAATTACCAAAATTGGTGAATTTTTATGCAACCATTTTAATATTGAGCATGTATTATGCTTTATTATTTCAAGAAAGGTAAAAACACAACTGAAATGCAAAAAAAAGACTTGTGCAGTACATGGAGAAGATAGTGTGACTGACTGAACACGTCAAAAGTGGTCTGCAAAGTTTCTTGGTACTTACTGATATGGGGGCCAAATAATCCCTTGCTGTGGTGCTGACTTATACATTGGAAGACGTTTAGCAGCACCCTTGGCCTCTGCCCACTAGAAGCCAGTAAGTGGGAGATAGCCAACATACTCAAATACCAAATCAATCAAGGCACTGGTAAAAATGAAAAATTTGTCTTTAATCTTACAGGAAGAACCATATGGACTTTTTTGGTCAACCCAATAACAACAACCTACACTTTATGGTCAAAGTGACTTTTAAAAAAAATCAGGTGCCGCCCTGGCTGGTGTAGCTCAGTGCACTGAGCACCAGACTGCGAAGCAAAGGGTTACCTATTTGATTCCCAGACATGGGTTGTGAGCCAAGTCCCCAGTAGGGGGTGCTAGAGAGACAACCACACACTGATGTTTCTCCCTCTCTTCCTCCCTTCCCCTCTCTCTAAAAATAAATAAATAAAATCTTTTAAAAAAAGTAAGGTGCCTTTACTTGTATATAAGGATTTCTGGTACCAAGAGTTAACCAATCAGACTCAACTTTATTATGCAACATGACTATAAGATGCAACTCTTTTACAGTTCATTTTTGGTGTGGAAGACAGGGCATCCACACCAAATGGCTGTTATGTTGGCGGCTGTTGATTTTTTGACAATGTAAGGGAAAAAAGGTCAGTTCCCCTGAGTAAACAGTCAGATGTGGCATGTTTTAGAAATTGTGACATACTGGTTAAAAATCGCTGCCATAGGGGAAAGAAGGAACAGGTGGAAGGGACAGAATATGAACTAGACTTCATCAAGTAAATGTTGTGTTGTATATTTAAACATAAACATTTTACATTATTTTAAGACCAAATTAAATTTACAGAAGCAATCCATAAAAAATGAGTAGATAAAACTAATGAACCACAACTGCAATTGAATTAAAAAACAAACAAACAAAAAAAAAAACCTAATGAACCAAACTATATCAACTGGATGGCATACCACACACAAATAAATTATTTCAAGTGACTTTAAATTGCAGTAACGTATAAAATCCCTAGTAAGATATACCCTAATAAGATATAAGACCAACAAAAACAACACTTTAGAATAATCATATTGTTGGTGATAGTGCTATTTTCATTCTGAGGCTGTTGAAAAAAGCAGATGAGTAATTATGTGGTTTTACTAGGAACCAGAATTTTCACATGAGAAAGGAGGTACACATGTAAGACTGAAAAGGATCAAGCAAAAAACTCTATAGTCTTAAATCTGAACTGGGACTATCAGTAAGAAGTCCTGAAATATTTTCTTAAAAAAAAAATAGTATATACAGTGGCTTCTAGTCAAGATGGCAGAGTAGGTAAGAGCAGTACTTGCATCCTCTCACCAGCACATGAAAATTAAACTACAGGACCACCACCATGGAGAACTGCCTGAAGTCTAGCTGAATAGAAGTCCTATAACCAAGGATATACAGAAGATGCCACATCAAGACTGGTTTAAAAAAAAAAAAAAAAAAAAAAAAAAAAAAAAAAAAAAAAAAAAAAAAAAGGCAGAGACTCGGAATGGGCTGGTCCCACACCCAGTGTGGCTGTTACAAATAAGGAGGACTATCTCAGTTGCAGAGATTCCCCCGCACCGCCACCCCTCTTCCCTATCCCCCTGCAAGGAGCAAGGAGTCCCAGCCCTGAACCAGGCTGCCCAGCTCATATTTCCAGTGCTGGGAAGACAAGTCCCCAAAACTTCTAGCAGTAAAAAGCAACAGAGATTGTGGCTGAGTAAGATGAAGGGCTTCTAGAGTCCCAGGCTTTCCTCTTAAAGGGCCCTTGCTAGGACTCTCAAACTCACTGAGCTCTAGCACTGGGCCAGTGGATCCAAAGGTGCCAAGGACTTAGAAGAACTGAATTATATGCCTTTGGGGCAAGGGCTGGAAGGGCAGCTTTCTCCCAGACAGAAGAGCACTGGCAGAGGCCTTTGTTCCTTTCTGAGCCCTCCCCTCACAAAACTGGCAGGCAGGTGCCATATCTGAGTCTACATCAACCTGGCTAACACCATTTGCCCAGTCCTGGTGATCTAAGACACTTCTCCACCCAACTTGCAGACACTCCCAAACTGCTTCCAGTGCTGTTTCCTACAAAGGCCTCTCTTGGCTCATGCTGCAGTCTTTCCTGAAATCTCTCAAAGGTCCACAAACCCCAAACAAGCAGCATCTGGTCTTAGTGTGCCCTATACCTCTTACTAAATAAAGAAGCCACAAGCCCGGCATTAGCTGCAGCCAAACCTGGGCCAAAGCTTGGCCTTCGGCACAATCCCAGGCACCCCAGGACAAGTGGCAACCATCTGCAGATCACTTTGTAACTCATGCTGGGGCCACAGGCAGTGGGCAACCTTAGCCTGCACTTCCTAAGAGGCTCCAGAGCTGGCACACCCAGGGGACAGCTTCAGACCATCCCAGAGCACCAGAACCCTGCAGCTCCTCCACTGGAGACACAGCAGTCCTTGCAACTGGTAGGCCTGGGGGACAACAGCAATCAAGGCTCAACTACAACAGGAGGGCCCACACAGGGGGGAGGGGCAGCGGGAGTGCCCCACTGCAGTGACAGGAAACTGCCCAGGATACCTACTACCTAAAGACTCTCTACCAAGACCAGGAGCCATAGCAGCTCTACCTAATACATAGAAACAAACACAGGGAGAGAGCCAAAATGAGAAGACAAACATGTCCCAAATGAAAGAACAAGACAAAACTCCAAAATGGAATTTAAACCAAAGGGAAACAAGCAATCTACCAGATGCAGAGTTGAAAACACTGGTTATAGGGATGCTCAACATCTCAGGGGAAGAAAAGATTCACTCAGTGTGAACTTCCAACGCAGAGAAAACAAAAATGAAGATAGAAAGCATAAAAAAGGATTACTCAGAATTAAAGAATACAATAATTGAAATTAATACACTTGAAGGAATTAGATGAAGCAGAGGATCAAATCAGTGACTTGGAAGGTAAGGTGACAAAAAACATCCAATCACAACAGCAAAAAGGAAAAAGAATTCAATAAATAAATACATAAATAAAGATAGGATAAGGGACTTCTGGGACAACATTCTCATCATGGGAGTACCAGAAGGAGAAGAAAGAGCAAGGAATTAAAAATCTATTTAAAAGAAATGACAGAAATTTTTCCTAACTTGACAAAGGAAAAAGACACCAAAGTCCAGGAAGCACAGAGTCCCAAACAAGATGAACGACCTGAAGAGGCCCAACACCAAGACTCATCATAATTAAAATGAAAAAGCTTGCCCTGGCTGGTACGGCTCAGTGGATTGAGCACTGACCTGCAAACCCAAGGGTCATGAGTTCAACATGTCAGAGTTGCAGGCTGGTCCCCAGTGAGGGTGTACGAGATGCAACCACACACTGATATTTCTCTCCCTCGCTTTCTCCCTCCCTTTCCTCTGTCTAAAAATAAACAAATCTTTAAAAATAGTAAGTAATTATTATTTATTACTTATTACATAAGTAATAAAATGAAAAAGGTTAAAGACAGAGAGAATCTTACAAGCAGCAAGAGAAATACAATTAGTTACATACAAGAGAGTTCCCATAAGATTTGCAGGCCAGAAGGGATTGGAACAAAATATTCAAAGTGATAAAAAGCCAAGAACCTACAACCAAGATTACTCTACCCAGCAAAGCTATCTTAGAATCAAAGGACAGATAAACAGCTTCCCAGATAAGAAAAAGCTAAAAAAGTTCACCACCACCAAACCAGCATTACAAGAAATGTTAATGGGTCTTCTTTAAGAAGACAGAAAGATCTAAACTGTGAGAAATATGAATAATAAAATGGCAATAAACATGTATTTGTCAACAATTACTATATTTTTAAAAGATTTTCATTTATTTATTTTTAGATAGAAGAGAAGGGAGGAAGAGAGAGGAGAGACACTGATATGAGAGAAAAACACTGACCCACTGCCTCTTGAACACACCTCCGACCGAGGAAGGATCCCCAATCTGGACATGTGTCCCGACCGGGAATTAAACTGGCCACCTTTCACCTCCTAGAACAATGCTCAACAGAGTTACTCTAGACAAGGCTCAACAATTACCTTACATGCAAAAGGATTAGCCCAGACTGGTGTGGCTCAGTGGGATAGGCTTCCTCCTGGAAAGGACAGATTTGATTCCTGGTCAGGGCACGTGTAGACTTGGTCCCCAGTTAGGGGCGTGCAAGAGACAACAAATAGATGTCTCTCTCACACATTGATGTTCCTCTCCCTCTCTCTAAAATTAAATAAAATCTTTTAGAAATAAATAAATGCAAAATGATTAAATGCTCCAACAGAAAGATATATATAGTGGCTGAATGGGTAAGAAAAGACCCATATATATGCTGTCTACAAGCGACTTACTTCAGATGGAAAGACAAAGTAAAGGAATGGAAAAAAGATGTTTCATGAAAATGAAAACAAAACAAAAAAAAAGCTGGGGTAGCAATACTTATATCAGACAAATCAGACTTAGGCTATAAGAAAAGACAAAGGCGCTGACTGGTGTGGCTCAGTTAGTTGGGTGTTATCCCGCAAAGCAAAGGGGTGCTTGTTCAATTCCCAGACAGAGCGCATACCTGGGTTGCCAGTCCTGTTTCAGTTAAGGGGGTGCATGAAACACAATCAACTGATGCTTCTCTCTCACACTGATGCACTCCTCTCCCTCTCTTTCTCCCTCCCTTGCCCTCTCTCTAAATATAAATTAAAAAAATATTTTTTTTTAAAAATGAAGAAGAAGAGACAAAGAACAACCCAGCAATTCCACTTCTGGTCATTCATCCAAAGAAACCCAAAACACTAATTCAAAAAGGCATATGAATCCATATAGTCACTGCAGCATTATTTACAACAGCTGAGATATGCAAGCAACCTAAGTGTCCATCAACAGACACATGGATAAGAAGGTGTAGACATATATGAGTATACAGTAGCCTATTACTCAGCCATAAAAAAAAAAAATCTTAACATTTGTGACAACATAGATGACCTAGAAGGTATTATGGTGAGAGATGTCAGAGAAAGACAAATAGTATATGATTTCACTAATATGTGGAATCTAAAGAACAAAATAAGCAAATCGGAAAACAAACTCAAATATACAGAGAACATTGTTGTATAAATGAGAGGTTGCCAGAGAGGGAATTTAGGGGACTGGGTGAAAAAGTAAAGGGATTAAGAAGCACAAATTGGTAGTTACAAAATAGCCATTGTCAAGAATAACATAGGGAAGATAGTCAATAATATTGTAAAAACTATGTATGGTGCCAGATAGGTACTAGATTTAAAGGGGTGATCACTTCACAGTTCTATATATACTGGGTTATATACCTGAAACTAATAAAATATTGTACATAAACTAAGTACAAGTACTAAGAAAAGTGCTAACTGAAAAGTAGAAAACTATTTAAATATATACACACAGAGATGATTCTCAATTTATGATGGGATTATATATCCCAATAAACCAATTGTAAGTTGAAATAGTGTTAAGTCAAAACTGCATTTAATACCTAAGCTACCAAACATCATGGATTAAATAATCCTTTCTCAGACATACTTAGAACACTTACATTATCCTATAGTTGGGTGAAATCACACTGCTGCCACTGCTCAGCATCACAAGAATATCATGCCACACATATCACTGACCCAGGAAAAGGTAAAGTACAATTTCTACTGAATGTGTATCTCTTTTGCACCATTGTAAAGTTGAAAAATTTTAAGCTGGGGCCTGTTTACATAGACACACACACATATATATTTGTATACCAACATCCATTTTAGGACAGGATAGACTAACAGTTGCCAAACTTATCCTCCCACTATAAACTAAGAAAAGGGGCACAAAAAGTGAAGCAACTGATGAAAACAGGCAGCCCAAGACTGTGATCCCGAAGAGAAGAAAAACAAATAAGCTGAGTACTGTAATTGTCCCAGGTTTCTGCCTGGAGATACAATCCTGACTACAAAGAAGGAGGGGGATGCACCAGAGCACAATTTTCCTAAACTGAGACAGAGACCAAGTTCTGGGAAGCTGAGATGGCCAAAGATGCACACCAGAATTCCAAAGAGGAGGAAGTTATGCAGAAAAGGATTGTCACAACTCTGCATGGGGTCTCTCTGCATATGTCTAGGGTGACATTCCACAAGGGTGGGCAATGAATGAATGGCTGAATAATTCCCAGAGCAGGAGGCCAGGAGACAAAGAATTACAACCAGCCGGAGTGGAAAGACACTGTTAAATATCTGAGGCAGCCCTGGATGGTGTGGCTCAGTGGACTGAGCACTGGCCTGTGGACCGAAGGGTTGCTGGTTCGGTTCTGGTCAGGGCACGTGCCTGGGTTGCAGGCCAGGTACCCAGCTGGCGGAGTGCGAGAAGAAACTCTCCCACATTCTGATGTTTTGCCTCTCTCTTTCTCCCTCCCTCCCCCAATCTTTATAAATAATTAAATAAAAATCTTTTTTAAAAAATGGGAGTGGTGTAAAGTCCACGGCTGGGCAGCTCAGTTGGTTAGAGCATTTTCCCAATACAGCAAGGTGGAGGGTTCGATCCTCTAGTCAGGGCACATACAAGAATTAACCAATGAATGCATAAATAAGTGGAACAACAAACTGATGCTTTTCTTATTCTCCCCCCTTATCACTCTCTAAAATTAATAAATTAAAAAAAATTTGTAAAGGACTCCATGTGTAACAAGCTACCAAAATAAAGCCCAACACTTTTGAAAGGAAAATAAATTGTAACACTAAAATGTAAAGTTCACATTGTTGAGCACCCAAATAAAAACTACCAGATATGCCAAGAAGCAGGAATGTTTGAATCATAAAAGCAGAAAAACTGGTCAACAGCAACAAACCCAGAAATGAGAGAGATGGAATTAATGTAAAAAAACTTAAAACAGCTACTATAAATGCATACACTATGATCAAGTATTAAAGGAAAGAATGAACATGAGGAGAAAAATTAAAGGTAAAAGATAAATGGAATTTTTATTTTTTTTATTGAGTTTACTAGGATGATACTGGTTAATAAAATTACACAGGTTTCAGATGTACAATTCTATAATACAACATCTGTATATTGTACTGTGTGTTCACCACCGCAAGTCAAGTCTCCTTGGAATCTCCAAAAATAAAAATGCAATGTCTATATAGAGAGCCCAGAAATAAACCCATGTCTCTGTGGTCAATTCATATTCAACAAAGGGAGCATAAGCATAAAATGGAGTAAAAATAGCCTCTTCAACAAATGGTGTTGGGAGACCTGGACAGCTACACGCAAAAAAATGAAACCTGACCACCAACTTACACCACGCACAAAAATAAACTCAAGATGGATGAAAGACTTAAATATAAGTCCTACACCATAAAAGTCCTAAAGGAGAATGTGGGCAGGAAAATCTCAGATATTTCATGCAGCAATATTTTTACCAATACGTCCCCTAGAGCAAGGGACATAAAGGAAAAAATAAACAAATGGGACTTAATCAAAATAAAAGCTTCTGCACAGCCAAATAAAACATCAGCAAAATGAAAAGGGAACCAACCGTATGGGAAAATATATTTGCCAATGATGCCTTGGATAAGAGTCTGATCTCCAAAATATATAAAGAACTCACACAACTCCACTCGAGAAAGTAAACAATCCAACTAAAAAATGGGCAAAGGACCTGGACAGACACTTCTCCAAGGACATACAGAGGGCCCAGAGACATATGAAAGGATGCTCAGCATCACTAGCCATCAGAGAGATGCAAATCAATGAGATACCATTTCACACTGGTCAGAATGGCCATTGTAAACAAATCGACAAACAAGTATTGCAGAGGTTGTGAGGAAAGGGAACCCTAGTGCATTGTTGGGATGCAGACTGGTGCAGCTACTGTGGAAAAGAGTAAGGAAATTTCCTCAAAAAAACTAAAAATGGAACTACCTTTTGACCCAGCAATTCCACTACTGGGATTATAACCTAAGAACCCTGAAACACCAATTCGAAAGAACCTATGCACCCCAATGTTCATAGCAGCACAATTTACAATAGCCAAGTGCTGGAAGCAACCTAAGTGCCCATCTATAAATCAGTAGATCAAAAAATTATCATACATTTACACAATGGAATAGTATGCAGTGGAAAAAAAACCAAACTCCTACTCTTGGTGACAGCACAGATGGAACTGGAGAGCATTATGCTAAGTGAAATAAGCCAGGCGGTGAAAGACAAATAGCATGTGATCTCACCTGTAAGTGGAACCTAAAAAACAAAACAAATAAGCAAGCAAAATATAACCAGAGACACTGAAATAAAGAACAAACTGGCAGTAACTAGAGGGGCAGAGGGAGGGAGATTACAGGGGAAAAAAGGGGAAGGGTCATCGAAGAACATGTATAAAGGACCCACGGACAAACCAAAGTGAAATAGGACTGAGGGTGGAAGGTGGGGGTTAGCAGGATAGGGAAGAGCGGTGAGGGCAAAATGGAGATAACTGTACTTGAACAACAATAAAAAAAAATGCAATATCTGTAATGAAAAATTCACTGGACGAGATTAATAGCAAATCAGATACTGCAGAAGTCAGCAGCAACTGAAAGTATACAAAATGACTGGAAAATATTAGGAGTACCAGTGATGGCAATAAAAAGTGGTCAAACATAAATGTCATCCAAAAACAAACAGGACGACAGAAAAAAATAATCGAAGAAATAATGGCTGAAAATATTTCAATTTGACCCACAGACTTGAGAAGTTCACCAAGATACATCATAATCAAATTGTCAAAATCTATGATACTGAAAAAAAAATCTTAAAACCTGCAACAGAAAAAAAGAAATCTAAGAACACAGAATTCTCATCAGAAAAAAAAAAACTATCAACCTACAATTCAATATCTAGCAAAAATCTCCTTTAATACAAAATACTTTTTCTTACAAAGAAAAGCTGAACTTGTCACAGGAAGTATTAAAGGATATGCTTCAGAAAGGCAAATGGTAACAAATGAAAACCTGGACCTCCACAAAGGAATGAAGAATACGAGAAATGGAGACTTCCGGCCAGGATGGAGGTGTAGGTGAACACACTGTGCTTCCTCGCACAACCAAAATTAAGGGCAACAAAGATTTAGAAACAAGAAAACAACCAGAACAGATAGAAAATTGAACTGTATGGAGGTCCAACAACCATTCATCCAGATCAGTAAGAGGGGCGGAGTCCTGGCAGGAAAAAGTGGAGGTTGGTGGAACCAGGCATGCAGGCAGCGGTTGGCGGATCCAAGGTGTACAGGCGACAGGCAGTGGACCCTGGGCAGTGGCAGGCAGGACCAGTGGGGCCGCCCAGGGCAGCTGGCTGACCAGGCAGTCCCACATTTGTACGCAGATAATCCAGGCGAGAATGGAGAGCAGGACAGACCTCGCAACCCAGGGCCCCAGGGCCCCAGCGCCAGGAAATAACACCTAAAAACACCGACTGAAAACACTTGTGGGGGTTGAGGTGTTAGGGGAGACTCCCAGCCTCACAGGAAAGTTCGCTGGAGAGACCCACAGGGTCCTGGAATGTACACAAGCCCACCCACAGGGAAATCAGCACCAGAAGGGCCCAATTTGCTTGGGGGAAGCAGCAGAGGGGACTGGAATCCCAGAGAGCGTGGACAAGCACCACTGTTCCCTCTCCGACCCCGCCCCCACATACAGTGTCACAACCCAGCCACTGGGCTGCCCCGCCCTGTGAACACCTAAGGCTCCACCCCTCATTATGTAACAGCCACATCCAGAGCCCACCCCCCAAAAAAATTGGCTCAAACAGGAGAACAGATCAAAGCCCCAAAGCTAATTCATCTAAGTGACCAAGAGATAGCCAACCTATCAGATGCACAGTTCAAAGCTCTGGTGGTTAGGAAGCTCACAGAATTGGTTGATTTTGGTTGCAAATTACATGAACAAATGAAGGCTACGATAAGTGAAATGAAGGAAAACGCACAAGGAACCAATAGTGATGGGAGGAAAACTGAGACTCAAATCAATGGAGTGAACCAGAAGGAAGAAAAGAACAAACAGAAAAGAAGGAAGAAACAAGAATTCAAAAAAAATCAGGAAAGGCTTAGGAACCTCCAGGACATCTTTAAACATCCCAACATCCAAATTATAGGGGTACCAGAAGGGAAAGAGGAAGAGCAACAAGTGGAAAACTTATTTGAACAAATAATAAAGGAGAACTTCCCCAACCTGGCAAAGGAAATAGACTATAAGGAAGTCCAGGAAGCTCAGACAATCCCAAAGATGTCGGACCCAAGGAAGAACACACCAAGGCACATCATAATTATATTAGCCAAGATTAAAATGAAGGAGAGAATTCTAGAAGCAGCAAGGGATAAGGGGACAGACACCTACAAAGGAGTTCCCATCAGACTGTCAGCTGATTTCTCAAAAGAGACCTTACAGGCAAGAAGGGGCTGGAAAGAAGTATTCCAAGTCATAAAAGGCAAGGACCTACATCCAAGATTGCTCTATCCAGCAAAGCTGTCATTTAGAATGGAAGGGAAGATAAAGAGCTTCTCAGATAAGGTCAAGTTAAAGGAGTTCATCATCATCAAGCCCTTATTATATGAAATGTTAAAGGGACTTAGATATCTAAGAAAAAGAAGATAAAAAATATGACAGTGAAAAGACAGCAAACTCACAGATATTAACAACCACACCTAAAAGAAAAGCAAACTAAGCAAACAGCTAGAACAGGAGCAGAAACACAGAAATGGAGATCACATGGAGGGTTAGCAACAGGGGAGTGGGAGGAGGAGAGAGGGGGAAAAGGTACAGAGAATAAGTAGCACAGATGGTGGGTAGAAAATAGACAGGGGGAGGGCAAGAATAGCGTGGGAAAAGTAGAAGCTAAAGAACTTATGACACATGGACATGAACTAAAGGGGGGAATGTGGGTGGGAGGGGGTATGCAGGGTGGAGGGGAATGATGGGGGAGAAATGGGACAACTGTAGTAGCATAATCAATAAAATATACTTCAAAAAGAATACGAGAAATGGTAAATATGCAAATAAATGTAACACCTCTGCCATTTTAAAATTTCTTGAAAAGAACTGCTTAAAGCACAAGTAGAATAATGTTTTGTGAAGTATATAACCTAAGTAGAAATAAGTATATGAAAACGAATAGCAGAAAGGTTAGGAGGGGATAAATGAAAGAATAGTATGAAAAGAATCTTTTACTTTTACCAAATAAATGGTACAATAATATTTTACCATATACTTTTACCATAATATAAAAATTTTTAGCATAATATTTTTTTACCATTATTACCATAATACTTCCCATATGGAAAAATATTTTACCATATAATATTTTACCATAATAAAAGAAAAGAATCTTATATTTTACCATACAAATGGTACAATAATATTTAAAGGTGATCTGCGACAACTATTCAGATGATTCAGTAACTATGGGCCACTGGTGGCTGGCAGCTTCATCCTGACAATGCACCCACTCAACTCAGGCATCAGGTCTCGTGCAGAGTTTTTTGGCGGCGAAACATCAAAACACCCAGGTGATGCAGCCCTGCTATCGCCCAGATTTCTGGCATCTCCCAAACCTAAAATCACCTTTGAAAGGGAAGAGATTTCAGACCACTGATGAGACCCAGGGAAATACGTCAGGGTAACTGATGGCAAATGGGAGAACTATGTGAGGTCCCAAGGTGCCTACTTTGAAGGGGACTGACATGTCATTGTTCTATGTACAATGTTTCTTGTACTTTGTATCTTCTTCACCAAATGTCTATTTTTCATAGCACATGGCTGGGTACTTTCTGGACAGACCTCATATAGTTAATAGTTTGCTACTGAGTTACTGGCCTTTATTATTAGTTTGGGCTACTTAGGTATTAAAGAAATGAGCAAATTTGTCAATTATGAGTTGCAAAATATTCCCCAGATTATAGCTGTATTTTGATTTTGTTTTATTTATCTCACTCATTTTTTTAGTTTTATGTAGTTGCTTTACCCAACCAGAAATATAAAGAAACCTTAAATAAAAAGATAAAAACAAAAAATAGAAAAAAAATACACCATGCAAAAACTAATTGTAAGACAGCTGGATCAGCTACATCAATACCACAGTAGTTATCACGGAGGAAAACTGATATTGCCAAGGAGAAAAAGGAGATATCTGACTGAAGAAAAAAAAATTACATGTAAGATGGTATAGCCACTTTGGAAAACAGCTGGGATGTTTCTTAGAATATTCAAAAATTATGACACAGCAATTCCAGTCCTAGTTATGTCCCCAAGAGAAAAGAAAATGTAAGCCCACATATATTCTTGTATGAAAATATTGATAGCATTACTTTTTAATATATTTTATTATGCTATTACAGTTGTCCCATTTCCCCCCTTCATTCCCCTCCTCCCTGCACACCACCTCCCACCCACATTCCCCCCCTTAGTTCACGTCCATGTGTCGTAAGATCTTTAGCTTCTACATTTCCCACACTATTCTTGCCCTCCCCCTATCTACCTTCTACCTACCATCTATGCTACTTATTCTCTGTACCTTTTCCCCCTCTCTCCTCCTGAAAGCATTATTCTTAATAGTCAAAAGGAAGAAAGAGCCCTGGCTAGGAAGCTCAGCTGGCTATAGCATTGTCCTGATATGCCAAGGTGGCAGGTTTGATCCCAGGTCAGGGCACATACAAGAAGCAACCAGTGAATACACAAATAAGTGGAACAAGAAATCGATGTTTTTCCCCCTCATCATCAATAAATAAAAAGTACTTTTAAATTTTTTTTTTAAAGGAAGAATAATCCATCCAACTGTCCATTAACTGAGGAGTGGATAAGCAAAATGTGGTACATCCATGCAATGGGATACTGCTCAACAATAAAAAGAGTGAATATTACAAGATGGCTAAATCTCAAATACCTCATACTAAGCAATGGAAGCCAGACTCAAAGGGCTGCATAATGTATGATTCCATTAATAGGATATTCTGGAAAAAAAAAAAAAACAAAAACAGAACTGCAAGAACAAAAAACAAATCCATGACTGCCAGGAGCTGAGGTGGGGAGAATAGTTGACTACAAAAGGGCATATGGGAAATTGCTGGGAAGAAGATGGAACTATTCTATATCTTAATCATGGTGCTAATTACACATCTGTATATATCTGTCAAAACTCAAAAATTTGTAATATTGAAAGGATCGATTTTATAGTATGTAAGTGTGAAACAATTTTTAGGGGAGGGAGGAGCATGTTAGTACCAGCATTTATTATACTGATTGCACTCAAACCACATATCACATACCTTTAACTAGCACTGTTGAACAGCCAAATAAAGTGTCGAAACAAATGTGGGGGGGGGGGGGGAGAAAGCCCCACACATATTAACAAAAAAAATCCTCCTAAAACTGCCCTGGCCAGGTGGCTCAGTTAGCTGGAGCATTATCCTGTACAACAAAAGGTTACAGGTTTGATTCCCGGTCAGGGCACATACCTACATGGTGGGTTCAATCCCTGGTTAGGGTACCTACAGTGGGGGCAACCAATCAACATCTTTCTCTCTCTCAAATCACAGTCATATCCTCAGGTCAAAAACCAAATCCAATTCACAGAACTGTCCACTTGCACACCAAAATGGGTACTGTGTATAAATAATGCTATAATTTAAATACAGGGGAAAAATAAAAACACAAAATACTATTTTACACCCACAATACTCAGGCCATGGAGCAGCAGGAATTCCCATATAGCATGAAAGGAGTATAAATTCATATGCTCATTTTGAAAAACAGCTGTATTATCTAATAATGATAACCAGGCACAAAACCTCCTGCGCAGTCCCGCTGCCAGCAATACAGACACCCTACAGAAGCTACTGCACACATGTACCAGGGGACATGTATGAGAGTACTCAATGCAGCCTTGTTACGGTGAGAACTAGAAGCAACCCAAATGCACAACAAGTGCAGAGTGGACAAATAAATCAACGTATATTCATACCATAAGATAGCATATAGCAGAAAATACATGTATTTCAATTAAATGCACCAACATACACCAAGCTCAGAAACAATAAGCAAAAGCAGAGAGTCAAAGAAAAATACACAGTATGATTCCTTCACGCAAGATATTTGTACAAGGCACATTCAGCAATATATACATGTAGGTAAACCTAAAAATAAAAGCAAGGAAATGAGTAATGAAAATCAGAATAGTGGTTACCTTCAGCAGGAAGAGAAAGGGATATGCTCAGAGGCTTCAAAGAGTGTAAAAGATATTCTGTTCTTAAGCTGGCTTGAGTATGCAGTTCATTTTTTTTTAGCTATTATTCTTCAAAGTAACACAAACCTGGTATATACTCTGTTGTGTAAATTATGTATTTCACAATTTTAAAAAGTAAAAACAATATATTCTCAAAATAACACACACCAAGCCCAGCAGGTTTTATAGTTATATTCTACTAAAAAGAACAAACAATCTCCATCTTAAAGAGACCACTGCAGAATCAAAAGGTAAACAGCACAGTTTGTTTTGATACCAAAACAGGGTAAGATTTGAAATAGAAATATCAGATATGTCTCTCATGAATACAAAAGTAAAAATCCTAAATAAAGTATTCATACTATAAATCAATCAATGTGTATTTAAAAGGAAAACTATGTCAAGGTGACATTTATCCTAGGAATACAAGGATGCTTGAGTCCTGACCAAAAAAAAATCAATTAATATAATTCACATTACCAAATTAAAAGAAATAAACTATGATTCATCACATTCAGAATTAAACTATGATTAATTTACTCACAAATATTTGAGTGTCTACTTTTTTCCCCAGGAGCTGGAGAGACAACAGTAACTAAAATTAAAAACCCCTCCCCTATTGGAGTTTCTGTTCTAGTCAAAGAAGACAGACAACAACATTAAACAAAATACATATATAACATCAAACAGTGGTAAATCCTGGAAAGAAAAACCTAAGGCAGGAAACAGAGATTAGGAGTGCTATGGGGCAAGGAGGGGTCAGGGTGCAATTTGAGCAAAGACTTGAAGCAAGGCATGATGGTATTACTATATTTTGCCCCATGTAATGCACTCCTATGTATAATGCCCACCCATGTTTTTAGCCCATAATATAATACCTCTTATATCATAACTACTCCAATGTATAATGCATATCCTTATTTCTCCCTCAAAAATTTTGGCAAAAAAATGAACATATGTGGCAAAATATAGTAACTGGAGAGAAATCTTTTCAGACAGTTGAACCACCAAGGGCGAAAGTCCTGAGAGGAGTAACTGAGGCATATTTAAGAATAATGAAGGAGGCCACTGTGTTTACCAAGCAAAGTGAACCAGGGGAAGGAGTGACAATAAAAGGCATAGAATGAGGGTGGAAAGCAGATCTCATAAGGCTGTGAAAGAGATACAGGATTTTGGCCCCTATCCTGAATGAAGGGGTTGGGGGATGGGACATTAGAGAATTTTGAGCATAGGAATGAATGACATGATCTGATTGATGTTTAAAAAAAAAAAAACAACACTTTCTGCATCCAGAACTGAAAAGCATGACAAGAATGAAAGCAAGAGAACCAGTTTGGAAGCTACAATAATCTAGGAGAAAGATAATGGTGGCTTAAACCAGGATAGTGGTGAGGGGAGTGGAAACAGGATATATTCAGAAAGTTAAGCCAAGAGGATTTATTGATGATTACATGTGCCATAAGAGCAAAACAAAGCAGTCAAAGATAACTCCAAGGTTTCTAACCTAAGCAACTTAAAAAGTGGGATTCCCACTAATTAATATAGTGAAAAGAAGAGTGAAACCAGTTTGAGGTGGGTGGGAAAATCATGAGATTGTTTCGTAGTATAAATTCTGAGACATCATTAGTATCCAAACAAAGATAATGAATAAGCAATTGAATACATGCAAGTCTGAAGTTCAGGGAGGAATATCCAAGGTGGAAATCTAATTTGGAAGTTGTCAGTGACATAGAGGGGAAGCAAAGGAGACAAGTCAGCAAAACAAAAGAAGAAATCTATTTGTTACATAAGGAGAGACTAAAAAGAACCAAGTATTCATCTTCCAAATTCCAGACAGGCTGAGAACTTAAACTAGGTATCATGGCAGACAAGGGTGAATTATGGAGTTGAGAATCTGCGGATCGTTACACATCTGCATTGGGAGACACCTTTCCTCAAGCACCACACATCTAAGTGACAAGCACTATCCACTGCTGCTGAAGACAAGTGAAGCCACAAAACCATGATGCACTGAATGTCCTACTAGTGAGTGACTCTGGCTGGGTAAGTTCAGTTGGTCAGAGCATCGTCCCAATATGCCAAGATTACGTGTTCAATCTCTGGTCAGGGCACATACAAGAAGCAACCAATGAATTCATAAGTGGAACAACAAATCGAAGTTCGTTCTTTATTTTTTTAAAGATTTATTTATTTATTTTTAGAGAGAAGGGAAGGGAGGTAGAGAAACATCAGTGTATGGTTGCCTCTCATGCGCCCCCTACTGGAGATCTGGCCTGTGCCCTAGCATGTACCCCAGACTGGGAATCGAACCACGACCCTTCGGTTCGCAGGCCAACACTCAATCCACTGATCTACACCAGGGCCGAAGTTCTTTCTTTCTCTCTCAAATCAATAAAAAAAAAAAAAAAAAAAAATTGTTTTTAATCTCAGTACTATTTAAGAGCATGATTTTCAGGAACAGGCCCTCAATCAAGGATCATTAGACATTTGAATAAAGCACATGGGGTGTGAAAACATCTATGCTAAAGTACATTCACAGAAAAGAGCCCAAAAGCTCTGAGGGAGAGGCAGTAAAAAAAAAAAAGAGCGGGGCACATATAGAAGATCAGGAATTAGTATGACACTAGATTTCAAAAGCTACATTGGACATTATTTTTTCTTTTGAGAAAAATAAAGCTTACATTTTGGAGGTTTCAAACACTCCATCCCTTGGAAAAGAGATCCTGGTAAATACCCCATACTATCTATTTCAATTTTAATACTAAAAATTACAATCCTGAACCAATTAAACTATTTGGCATAGAGAACTCCTATATATTTTTCCACTGCATTTACCCAGCAACCATTTACTGAGCACCTACTATGATAGATGCTGTGGATAGAGCCAAGAACAAAATAATACAGATTCTCTACCTCTAAGTTCCAGACACATCAAAGGATTATGAAAATAATCACATAATTACAAACTTGTAAGTGATAAGAAGTGAAGTTCAAGGCACAATAAGGAAATCTAATTTAGAGATAAGGATCCTCTGAGGAACTGACTTTTAAGTTGAAACTAGGCAAAAGTGGAGGGAAGAGAGTTCCAAATGGAGACCCTAACACTGAAAAGAGCTCCAGGAATTCAAAGAACTGAAAGAGTAGTGTGGTTGAACAAGGTGCGGATTTTGGGGTATATGCCGTAGGAAACAAAACCATGTTTGACAGGTATCAAACAGAAATATGTGTTTGGAGCAACAAGTATAAAGGTCACATGGACAAAACAAGTGGGGGTGGAAATGGGAGGGGGGTGGGGAGGGCTGGGGCGGTGGGCTGGAATGGGAGCAAAAGACAGAAAACTGTACAAGAACAACAATTAAAATAAAATTAAAAAAAAAATAAATGTAGCATTGAAATAAGGAAAAAAAAAAAGAAATATGTTATAATCAAATTATGTTTTAAAAGAAATCCTTCTTGCCCTGGACAGTGAGGCTCAGTTGGTTGGAGTGTCATTCCATAAACCAAAAGGTGGTGGGTGCAATTCCCAGTCAGGGCACATGTTTGGGTTACAGGTTCAGTTCCTGGTAGATGTGTGTGTGAGAGGCAACTGATCCATGTTTCTCTCCCTCTCTCTCTCCATGGCTTTCTGCCTCTCTCTCTCCCTCCCTCCCTCCCTTCCCCTCTTCTCTAAAAATAAGTATGTCCTCCAGTGAGGATGAATAATGAGAACAACAATAACATTAAAATACGAAATAAAAAAATCCCTTTTGCTACTGTGTGGATTACAAAGAAGCAAAATGGATTCTAAGGGGGCAAAGCTGAAAGCAAGTAGACCAAGCAGGGGCTACTTCCTATCCAGCACATAAGGATAACTCAGACCACGGTAGTGACAATGGAAGTGGAGACCAAAAAGAGAAGTTCTAAAAAGACTATTGTCAGTAACTAATTTACCAAAGAAAAACTGACATGAAGAGTCAAAGAGAAGGCACACATTTCAAAGTCCATCTAGTACAACTGAATCAAAAAGGACTGCAGCTTCCAGAATGGAAAAAAATAGACATCTTTTTCACTCCATATTCCTCTTCCAACCCATGATGAACAAAGAATTTAAAGTTATTCTTTCAGAACCTTGAGTATGTTTCTCAAATGTTTGAGAACCAACTCATTTAGTCGAAACTTAAAACCTCCAAACCTGTCCTCCACCTGTTAAATTCAGATCACTCAAATAACCAAAAATGTAACTTTGTTACCATTTACTTAAACTCTCAGGCTGTTGCCCCATTAGTACAGACATAGGAAAAATATTTATGTTTCAAAAAGACTAATGCGAAGAGTATGATGCCTGGCTGGAATATAGTTAGAAACTCAATTAAACATCACTTTCCATCTTTTCTTCCAGATTTAGCTATGGTAGATTAAAAAACAACTTTCTTAGACTAAACAAGTTCCTCAAATAACTCTCCCAAAAAGCTGATCTTAACGACTGAAAAAAGATCAAATGCCATTTCCACTTGGCTAACCTAAAGAAAAGTGTTTTTTCAAATACAATCAGCAGCCTGCAGCATGTACAGTCTCATTTTTCTAGAGCCCTGGTCCTTTAAAATCAGACTTTAAAAATGTTCATAACCTTTTTGTTTTAAAAAGCACTTTAGCAACCCTGAAATTACCCTCCTGCTCACACGCCCCTACCCCCAGCTACCACAAAATCATCCCAGTGGTAGTGCTTTCCAAGCCTATTACCTGACCTTTACCAATTCGTGCTTACAGGTCTTTGAACTTCAGGACAAAAGGCAGCTAGCTCATCTCTTGGGCATAAAACCAGCGTTTGACCATGGCTCTGAAAACAAGTTCTCTCTTCTCCCTTAGCTGGCTTGTAATCCTGTCAGATAATGGAATACCCCTTTTATCAAAGGCGGTTCTAGACATTCCCTGAGAATCACTCAAGTAAGGGAACCTTTTATTAACTGAGGGGTCAAAGTCCTCATCAAAACTCAACCGCTGCTACCACTATCCACAGCAAAAGGCACTGCTCTACTGACCAGGCCTTCTGTGCAATGACGCAGTCGCCCTCCAGTAAATACCAAATGCATTACGAAAGAACAGGAAACAAAAATATCCAGGGCTGCCTTACTTTTCACACAAAATAGTCTAAATATTAGAATGTGAATACAGTAATTATCTTCACTGAATTTTTACTCTAGGAGGTTTTCAACAGATCTCCAGGTCCAGGAAAGATGCCTGGGATGCTTGGGGCATGGGGTGGGGATGGCAGAATCCACAGAGATGGAGAAGCTGGGCCCTCACGCTTGTTTCAAGCAAAATAGTTTCAGTCACCTATTTGTATTTTGCAGCTCCACTTTATGAGATTAAAGGGTTTTATACTTGAGGTATTTAGATGACCAATCAATTTCAACTCCTTAATGCTAGAGAAAAAAAATATATAAATGGCGTTATTTGGTAAGACATGAGGTGCTATACTGGAACCTTGACTCCTGGAGTCCAGCACTCTTACTATCACCATGTATCACTCATTCTAGCAGAGAAAAGAACATCTATGACAGAAATGCCCCAGTATAACTAATGCACAGTGTAGAAATTCAAACCAACCCATAATAACTAAAGAGTTCACATCTAAGGATATGGAAAGTTACTTTTGCTGGAGAAGAATTTTTATTAGAGAGTAAAATGAACATTTTGGGAAATATCAACAACTCCCAAGATGTCTCAAAAAGATGAAGTGACCAAAAGTCATAAAACCTGAAGAAAAACTCTTTATTCTAAATTGGCATAATAAAGAGAAATCTGACTCATGAGGTGGCAGTGCCCTGGGTTTTAATCCCAACTCAACCACATGTATCTGTCAACCTATTTTTATCAACACAGATGTGTGGTCACAGTTATTTGATCTGTTACAAGCTCGGTTTTCGATCTGCAAAATGAAGATGATTTGAAAGTCCCTGCCACACTAAAATTCTAGGATTCTAAGCATTAAAAAAATCATATTTGATAAGTCTAACACAGGCTATAAAAAGACGCTGTCTAAAAATGTCACTACCATTTTAAGTGAAACCAGATTTCTTTTTTCCAACAAGCAATATAAAAATTCAAAACTTTTTCTACATCTAAAACATACGTGAAATTTTAAATTGTTTCTAATGGTTCAGTTCTGTCTTCAGCAATTAAGAGGAATCAGATATGGACACAGCCTGGGAAAGACTTATTTCATATGTCAGATTTTTTTCAGATTTATACAGAACTGCCAAAGAGGGTAAGACAGAAAAGGGTTCTTCAGGGGAGGGAGGTGGCGAGGGGTGGGGGGAAAAGGCAGAAAACTGTACCTGAACAATTTAAAAAAATAAAATAAAATAAAAGCTATCAAAAAGGCAAAAAAAAAAAAAAAAAAAAAAAAAAAAAAAAAAAAAAAAAAAAAAAAAAAAAAAAAAAAAAAAAAAAAAAAAAAAAAAAAAAAAAAAAAAAAAAAAAAAAAAAAAAAAAAAAAAAAAAAAAAAAAAAAAAAAAAAAAAAAAAAAAAAAAAAAAAAAAAAAAAAAAAAAAAAAAGAGGGTTCTTCAAAGACGATTTGCTGAACAGAAGAAAAAATAACCCAAAATATGAATATTTTATAATAAAACTGATATAAAAGGTGAACTACTAGAACTGGCTGGCTAAAGATTTTGATGATGCCATCTTCTACTTTTCATTCAGCCAATATGCATCAAGTACCTATTATGTGCCAGACAGGAGATACAGTGAAAACAAAGTCCCTGCATTTACATTCTAATGGGGGAGGCTAAGGATAATCAAGTAACCAAACAAACAAGGTAATTTCTGATACTGATATGAAACAAATTTTAAAACCTCATAATGTTGTGGAATTAGATTGGTGGTATCTGAGAAGATATTTTTGGACAAAGAACCAAATGACACGGAGTTACCATAGAGCTTTCAATATAGAGGGGCTAGCAAGTGCAAGGGCTCTGAGGGGGAAACAAGTATGGGATATTTAAGAAACAGAGTAAAGGCCAGGGTGGCTTAAGTATAACAACCAAGGAAAAAAATACCAGAAGAGCAGAGACACAGGCCAAGGGCCAGTCGGGATAGTGACATGATGGGAATGGCATTCTTAAAAGACTACTTTCTACGTTTGCGGTCTACCTATCAAAAATCAAAATGGATCCTGCTATAGCCTTTCAAATCACAGACTATAATTTTATTTTATCTAAGATTATTCCATTTTTCTCAGTATTTAATGATAATATAAGTCATTTTGAAATTGTCATAAACGTGAAGTTGTACGTGAATATAGTTTTTAGGGTTCTTTTTTAGAGGATTTTATTTATTCATTTTTGGAAAGATAGGAAGGGAGTAAAAGAGAAAAAAAAGTAAGAGAAACATCAATGTGCAAGAATACATTGACCAGTTGCCTCTCTCACGCCACCACTGGGGACCTGGCCCCCAACCCAGGCATGTGCCCTGACTGGGAATCCAACCACCGACCTTTCGGTTCACAGACGCTCAATCCACTGAGCCACACCAGCCAGGGTTGTTCATAAATATTTTAATTGTAGTTCTATAAATAACAGTGTGAGACTGCAATAATTATTTCCCTCTTCCAATTGCTCTTCCTTTTTTTTCCAATCTGTAGATTTTAATGGATGAATATTTCAAATGTAGTTTCCTATTTATTTTACCAAGATGTATATTATATTTTTAAAAATATTCTATATTATATATTTAAAAGACTCAACTAAGCTTGTCAATTACATTAAAAGACCCTGAAAGCTGAACCCTATATTGCTTGCTACATGAGGTATAATAAAGTGCAAACAGCCACAAGTGACTTGAGTGACATTTTGATTTGAGCACCATCCCACAAGAAAACTGAACAATGTTCAGCTGACTGCAGTAATGCCTGACAGTGAGTGCTATAATGACTCCTCACCAATCCAGGTTAAACTCACCAGTGACACAACCACCAAGCCACAAAAGCATAGTAGTTCAACATGAAGGTCCAAAAAACATAGAACACTACAAAGAATCCACAGTGGTTTTATAGGGTGGTAAATCCCAAACTGTAAAGAAAAAAACTGTACAGGTAAAACTGTAATAAAAAAAGAAGATATAAATCCTACTGCTAACCAGGCAATGATGGACACTGACAGCTGCCTTCAGGAACAGCTTAAGGAAAATAACTCAAATCAAGAATTCAAAGCATGGATAGACTGCATCTATCCCATGCATCCCTGAGGACTAACTCTGTGGACTGGTGCAAGCATCCACAACAGACTCACGGGTAGAGAATAGACTGACAGCTGTCAAAAGGAGGGGGCAGGGGTTTCAGGGATTTGGTAAAAAAGGTGAGGGGATTAAGCAAGAAAATAGTTCAGACACAAACAATAGTATGTGATTACCAGAGGGAAAGAGGGTGGGGGGAAAAGAGGGTAAAGGAGGGATAAATGGTGTTGGAGATAGACTTGAGACTTGACTTGGGATAGTGAACACAATACAATATACAGATGACGTATTACAGAACTGTACATGTGAAATCTATATAATTTTATTAACCAATGTCACTCCAGTAAATTCAATAAAAATTTAAAGTAAGTAAACAAAAAATAAAATAAAATGTCAAATGTACCATCACATTACCCCGGACAACTTTTATCAGAGAAGAAACTCTGTGGTATGCCCCAAAAGAGTGCAGTTCATCAGAATACCTTTATTAATCATGGACAAGGCTACGCAAATGTACGCAGACTGAAAAAACTATTTTCAACTTGCAAAACCACATAGAATAATATAATTCTGCCCTTGATGGCCCACTAGAAGAGACTTCCAAACATGCTGGGGCCAGGGGTGGGGCAGTGGGGAGAAAACTATCAAGCCGTTCTATACATGCTTTTTTCCCTTAACACACATGAGAGAAAACTTAAGCAAAAAAAAAAAAAAAAAAAAAAAAAAAAAAAAAAAAAAAAAAAAAAAAAAAAAAAAAAAAAAAAAAAAAAAAAAAAAAAAAAAAAAAAGGCACAGGATTTCAGAGGTCACTACCACCTTCAAATGGAAAAATGAGAAATATGAGTTAAATAATCTGTGTCTTCTTGTCCCTCATTAGAGGCAAGAACCTGACTCTTAAGTACACCTTCACACAAAACATTTCCATTGCTTCCATCAGTCACTGCTGAGAGGCTCTGGGCTGCAAACTGGAATAGTAGACTTGCTCTAGCAGTACAAACATAAAGGACTCAGAAAATAACCAAAACCTGTACACTTCCATTAGTCCTTTAAAAACGTATTTACTTCTATAAGACAACTAACTTGGACTGTTCAAAAAATATCAATGCCATGAAAGACAAAAAAAGCAAGGGAAAAGTCTCACATTAAAGGAGATTAAAGAGACATGAAAACTAAATGTAATACATGACTCTTGACAATGTTAGAACTAGAAAAAATTTGAATACAGAGTATGTATTATATACTACTGTATCAATCTTCAGTTTCTGTTTTCCTTTTATTGAATTTATTGAGGTGACACTGGTTAACAAAATTATGCAGGTTTCGGTGCACAGTTCCACAATACATCATCTGTACACTGTATTTTATGTTCACCGCCCCAAATCTCCACCCATTCAAGTTTCTTGAAGGTGATACCGATATACTGTGGTTATGTAGGATAATGTCCTTGGCTCTTAAGATATACTTTCTAAAATATTTAGGGGTCAAGTACCAGTACTAGGTTAACACTTTCAAATGGTTCTGATTAAAAAAAAAAAAAAAAAAAAAAAAAACCTATGTAGAAAGGGAGAAAGCAAATGTGGCAAATTTGTAACAATCAGTAAGAAAGCTTGATAGGTGGAGTATTCACTGTAGTACTCCCATTTTACTGCAGTTTTGAAATTTTTTCAAAATAATAAAATGAAGCATAAAAAAATTTTGTAAAGTTCTTAACACCACCCTGACCTTGAGCGCCTACTGGGCAAACCTGGGTTCTCAGATGACCAGCATGGTAATCAGCTGGTTCAGACTTCTGGGACCTTTTTTGTTCACTCCTGAATAATAATAAAGTAAATGCCTGCACAACTCCTGGGAGACAGTATGACAATAATGAGGCATTTAATAAGAAACAAGTAATTAACATACTCATAAACTGGAATCTAGAATCCTAAACAGTTTTTAATAATAATAAGGCCTATCAACATGTGCCACCACAGCAAATAAATATTAACGGAATAAAAGAAACAGCAAAACTGTAAGAAAAGTATGATCCAATTTTTTCAAATATTATTAATATAAATATTACTTAAGTTGCAGGTAGCAGAATTTATGGGTTACTTTCATTTTTCCTGCTGCATTTTTGCTTTCTGTTCTATTTGCATATATTGCTTTTATAACAAATCAAAATTAACAGACACACACAGATAATCAAACAAAAATTCTACCAAAGCCATTACAGTAAATACCTTTCACTGTAGCTGAGATAGGAGCTAAATGCCGAAGGCAGATCTCGGACTAGCTTCATTAAAAGTATGAGCCATATTTATCATCAAATATCAAAACAAAAGGATAATGAAGTGTAAGAATATAGCCATTATGTACTAATTCATTCATTAAATATGCATTTGACAGCTACTTTGCAGAGTATCCTAGTGGATACTGAAATAAATAAGAGCTGGTCCCTGCCCTCAAGGAGTTTAGTCTCACTAGGCCAACCAGACAAGCAAACCATTAACAACAACAACAAAAAAACCCCACAAAGAATATCAGAGTGGTGATGTACCATTCCAACCAGCAAGACGCTATGAAGACTAAGCAACAAGGCCAAAGGCAGGTGAGAGGACATGCTGCATACGTCCTCAATTAACTCATCTCAGAGCGCTACAGACTAACAGAACATCCTCAAGCTTATTCAGATACATTAAAATTAAAATGAAAAATTTAATTCAGTTCAAATATTTATCAAGCATCAGCCCTGGCTGGGGTGGCTCAGTGGATTGAGCACCAGTCTGCAAACCAAAGGTTCACCAGTTTGATTCCTAGTCAGGACACATGCCAGGGTTGTGGGTGGGTCCCCAGTGGGGGACCACACATTGATATTTCTCTCCCTCTCTTTCACCCTTCCTCCCCTCCAAAAAAAAAAAATAAATACATCTTTAAAAAGAAATTCACCATTTTTGGTAAGTTGTTTTTTTTTTTTTAATGTATACTGGTATGACAGCTGTCACAATAAAAATCTAACAAAATTGTTCTGAATGATGTTAAAGACAACTAAGCATTGCTAGAGCCATCATATGGAAAAACCAAATGAACTTTTTGGCCAGCCCAGTATTATGCTGCCTCTTAACAAAAAAAAAATCCGAAATACCAGAAATAAAAACAACACAGCCCTGGCTGGCATAGCTCTGTGGATTGAGCACGGGCTGCAAACCAAGGGGTCGCCAGTTTGATTCCCAGTCGGGGCACATGCCTGGGTTGTGGACCAGGTCCCCAGTGGGGTCCACATGAAAAGCAACCACACATTGATTATTTTCTCTTTCTCCCTCCCTTCCTCTCTATAAATAAAATCTTTGAAAAACAAAAACAATATAGAAACACACTTGTTGTGTACATAAAGATCAAGTTTTATGACTACAGGCTATACATTTAGTTGATATTTACTGAAGTTTTTAACTTTGAATTAAATAAGTCTTTAAAAAAAGCTAAAAGGAAAAAATTTGTATATGGACTACTGCAACTTATAACTGCATTATGGAAAAGTATAAGGGTCAGCATCAAATTTTCAGTTTCCTCACAGTTAACAGGTCATCTTGTCTACATCAGCAGTCAGGAAACTACATACAACCCCATGCCAGATGCCTATTGCTGGTTTTTGTAAACAAGGTTTTATTGGAACACTACCAGGCCCATTCATTTGTGCACTGTCTATGGTTCTGTTGCTGGTTTTTGTAAATAAAGTTTTATTGGAACATATCCAGGCCCATTCATTGGGGCATTGTCTATGGTTGCTTTCCTGCTCCAATGCAGAGTTGAACAGCTATGATAGAGATAGTATGGTCCACAAAATGCAACATATTTATTATCTGGCCCTCTACAGAAAAAGTTTGCCAACTCCTGGTTTAAATGATTGCCATATATATCACAATTGTAGAAAAATAATTAGCCTGTTCATTTCAGCTTTATTAAAGCTTTATTATGAACTCTACTCAATTTAAGTTCTCTTCCTTTGTAATTAGTGTCACTTAGTAAATGCTAATAAGTTTTTGAAAATCTACAAGTACGTTCACACTTCAGTTGTTTTCCATAGAGTAGGTCTTACTTTAGCTGCCCAGTAATTTATCCTTCACAATATTATTACAAACAAAATCCTAATTAAGGCACATTTGCAATTACCGTACCCCACAGACACTTATCCCTCTATTGCATACAATCTACAAACACACAGACAAGGAAAAGCTGAATACAGACACAACAGCTAATACGATTAAATTATTTCCTAATACCCTGTTCACACCAGAACATCTCAGTCAACTGCCATTTAGGACCAATAGCATCAGCCATCACCTGCTTGCTTATTAGAAATTCATGGGCCTCGTTCCAGACCTACGAAGTGATTCTTATGCACACTAAAAGCTTAAGAACTGCTGCACTAAAACAGAGTTTATATTACTTACCTTGAGTGTGAAAAGGCTGATTCGTCCAGGCAGTTTATAAAATAGCCCCTCTCCTCCTCTTGAATTGGAATGTAGCATGGCGTTGAGACACGCGAGAGGGGATGTCCCACTGTAAAAGCATACGAGGATGAGTGAGTCACACAAATCCGTAGTCTACTTACTCAAAGATCTAAGACCCTCTGACTCCTTCTTAAATCAGTAAGAAGCACAGCAAGAAATACAGAAAAAACAGATCCCATGATAACGATTCCATTTTGAAAGCAGGAAAAGAGTGCCATGGACAGTGTGACTTGGCAGGACATCGTCCTGCAAACTGAGGGTCGTCAGTCCAATTCCTGGTCAGGGCACATGCCTAGGTTGCAGGATGATTCAGTCCCCAGTTGGAGTGTGTGCAAAGGGCAACTAATTGATGTTTCTCTCCCTCCCTTTCCCTCCTTAAAAAAAAAAGTAGCAAAAGAGTAACATGAAATTCACATAAATCACACCCAGAGAACTCAGGAGTTTTGAAAAAACACATTACCCAATATTTAAATAAAATTTTTATATTAAAATTAAATGTTAATTAAAAACAATACCGAGAGTGCCCTAGCCTCTAGGTTTCAACTGGCATCTCGTGCTCGGAAACTGCGACACAACATTACAAACACAAAGACCACAGAATCAGCGATGCCATCCCAAGAAAACAAGCACACTTCCCCCCCAGTTAAATATTTTTCTAATAAGCACACCAAAGAACAGTATTTCATTTGTTTTTTCTCTATTAGGATGAGGGAAGGATGGGTTTTATTCTACACTTACCCAGGAGCAATCATTTACATTTGAATAGAAAAAGCAAAGTCAAATGGACCCAATAGTGCTCAAACATTAAATCAAGAAAAGTTATTTCACGGTCTTGCTACAACAGTAGGCCACAAAACAATGACAATTCAGTGAATTCGAGGCTACTTAGTGGATCTTAAAACAGAAAAGCTGTCAAAAATACAGACAACTGCCCATTATTAATGTTAACTGAGCTTGCCACTAGCATGTACTTAGTGGCTGGGTTCACCTGAGTACCTTCTCTTCCCTCTCCTCAGCATGTTAAAAAAATATATAGATATATTAAGTAGAGCCTTTTAGCATTTTTCACAACTGCAGGCCCTAATTTGTCAGTGTTAAAAATAATTTCCAAATCTAAAAAAGCCATCAAAAAAATCTATTACTTATTCTGCTTTGGAACACACCGGATACTAAAAAAATTTTCACCAAGAAACCAATCTCTAAAAGCAACCCTGAGCAGAATCTGGAGTATCAAGTGGGTGTGCTAAAATCTCTGTTAGAAGGGGGAACAGCAGGCTGGCAGAACCCTTCCGCGAACAGTGTAACTCCTACACGCTATACCTCTCTGTCTACAAATTACAAAGCTGCTCACTCATCACAGCCCCACAACTGCTTCGGAATTCCTGTAAGAGCAAGACACAGAAAGAAGTTAAGGTTCTAATCCCGTTTGTCCCAAAGGGAATAATTTACCTTCTATAGGCACAGTGGTCCAACAGCAGTGCAGACAGCAACATGATGGGAAATAGACCATAAAAACAAAAATAAAGCACAATTACAACATTACACAATGCATAGATACTATTTAAATGAATGTCATCTAGACAATCCTGATCTTCCCTCCCCACAAAATATCTTCTTGAAAAAGTCTGAACTGACAGCTGGAAAGTGAGTATCTTTTGACTCTGAAAAGCTAAAGCTTAACCAGCAAAAACATATGCTGTTTATTCTGAGTCCCAAGAAGTGACTGTGTTTGAACTCTCCTCTTTCATTTAAAAGAAAATCAGTTACTGGTTTTCATGCCTGCAATTCCTTTTGTGTTTCTAAGTTGTTGCTTATCCAGGAAAACCACCTCATAGGATAACAAAATCAAGGTCACCCCAAAATTCACTATATCACGAATGGCTAAAATCAGTAGGGGAAAAAAAAAAAAAGCCAGTGGGTTTTATGGTGATGAGATCACCCTTCTTTAATCCAAACACAAAGGACTTCATAGATACAGTATAAAAAGGAGGATACTTTTAGACTCTACACAGCCTGTCAGAGTCCATCCCTTCTCTACTACTGAAACTTACAAAACAGAGTACAAGAAAAAATGTGCAGACTCCATACACAGAAAAACAAGCTCCATGTCAAGACATAAGGGAGAGCAAGGGTGAGGAAAGCCACCAGACCTCTAATAAAAAAAAAATGGATGTTCACACTCCCACCCTACGCTTAGGAGGACACACAACCTGAGACATTCCACACCACCACCAAGCACGAGTGCATGAGTGTGCACATGAATGCACAAATGGACTTACTACTACATAAGTAGAGAAAGAGACATGTACTATGAAACCCTCATGTTAAGCAACAAAAGCAATACAAACCTCATTTCCTTTAGTCCTTCTGCTTCTATGACCTGCAGAATCTGTTTTGGTGTCATTGGAGCATCTGAGTAGTTTTCTAGTACCTAAAGAAATATAAAAGTTCTGAATTCAGTATACTATTTCCATTTATATCCAACAATCTAGATCATGGGCTACAGTTCTGCTATGAGGTATCACTGATAACAATTTCCATATTTCCACAGTTAAAATTACTTCAGAAACCAAATTATGTACATAGTTGCTAAAAATAACTGCAATTAACTGAAATATTCTAATTCTCAATTTTAAAATCACATTGTCTTAGCATACATGTTATGGTATGTAGGGTCTTAGCAATGTTGGTTACTGCTTAACTTGATGAGATGTATGACTAAACCAAAGAATACATACTGCTACACAATAATTTATAAGAAATGCATTCAGGTTTTCTTTACCAAGGAAATTTGATTAGTACCCACATTTTTAAATGATTTTCGCCACTGAGTTGTGAAATTCTGATGTTAACTGCCACAGCACAGTTTTCCATTTGGCAACATGATGCTATCTATGTCCTACATGATTGGTATGAGCAAAACAATGAGAAACAGCACATCTCATTTATGTTAGAATGATGGCAGCAGTTTCTCAGTGAGCAACTGCAGCTCTGACTTGAAGAGGTTCAGCTGTTTTAAAAATGTTGTCCTACTCAGGCAGAAAAAGACAGGCTGTCAGTATCTTTGTACTGCCTCTACCTGTGCAGGTGCTGAGGTTACCACAAACCATACTAACATTTTGCAGTCATTCAACAACAGTAGCTAAGTACTGCTCTGTCACGAATACTGATACAACATCAAGTAGGAATTCTGACAGGACTGTGGCTGAAGGTTGCCACTGTGGAGAACATGTACTCTCAGCATGAAAAAAAGTCAACTTTTGGAGAAGTAGATGCTTGGATAAAATCCCCATTCTTAACTTCTCCCTTTTCAATTTTTATTCTTCTTGAGTAACATTGTCATCTCTCACAATTTCAACTACTACCTAAATTCTGATAACCACCAGAATGTCAGCTCAGACTTCTCCCCAAACTTTAGACTCAAATATTCAGTTCTGTACTGAGCACCCAACCTTGATAGTCTACTCTGATTCTTCTGCCCTCTTCTTGCGACATTCTAATTCAGAAACCTAGGAGGCATCCTTCACTCTCACCTGTCCTCCAGTTCCCACAGCCAGTTTCCTACCAGATCCAACGCAACAGCCTCTAATATCCCTGTAGCCCGCCCTGCTTTCCTCAGACCCATTCTTCCTCTGCTGCCATTCTTCATTCAATAAATATACCAATACTTTCTGCCAGAAGCAATTCTAGGAATTTATCAGTAAACAAGACCAAATACCTACTCCAGCAGAACTTACCTGCTATAGCCGGAGGTCAACCCAACAAAACAAACATGCCCTCATCACTTTCCTGCTTTAAAATCCCTCGACAGCAACCTAGCTTCAGGAGGATCCACTCCGGTGGCCCACCAGAAAAACAGAACTTAAGTAAAATTATGTCCTTCTAAACTTGGACAAGTAACCTACCCAGTCTCAGCTTAGGTTCCCTCATTTATAAAGGAAGGACACTGATGTCTTCCTCAAGAGTTTTACAGATTAGAGATAATGTAAGTGCCTACAGTGCCTGGCACATAAGACCCTCATAATATGGTCTCTGACCGTCTCTGGGCCTGATTGCCAAACATACATACAACACAAACTTTATGTTCCAAGAACTACGTGTAGTTCTACTCAATTCCCACTCTCTCCACGCAGCAAATTCTCTCATTTTCTCCCTCTCTCTCTCACATCTCTGTGATGGCCTAACTCCTACTCACCCTTCAGGATTCAGTTCGGAAAGCACGTTCCTCCAGGAAGCCTTCTCTAATTTCTGCCAGGAAGAGGTAAATTGTCTTTTCGGTGCCCCCATAGTTCCACAACACAAATAATTTATCTTCCAAGGCACTTGAGAGTGAAAGGAGGAACTGCAGGAACTGCTTATGCCTGGACAATAAGCAGGAACCAGGATGTCTGTTTACATTTATACATCTATGATGGCATTCATCAGGCCTGTAGTAAAATTCTATTCATGTGTCTTGATCTTCCCCATATCCAGAAGACCATAAGCTTCTCAGGAGCAAATCTCATCCATCTTTGTATTCCAAGAAACTAAGTACCAAGTTAGGCACTGCTGACTGAAACCCACAACAAACCCTAGGACAAACTTCTAATGTTCACTGTCACAGATATATTTCTTTAGTACTAATTAAGTGTGAGCTGAGCTAGTAAATTGTTGTAGGATAATTTTTTTAAAAGAAGCATGAATCTGAAAAAATAATTATCAATTATTTAAACAATAATTACAAAGAGCTTGAGAATCTAAGACAGAGGAAACAAAATCTCTAAAGGGAAGTTACATTAAAAGGTACAAAGTATTCACTTTTCTCAAACTGTATATGCCTCCAGCTTTTAGCATAAGGACAATTCAGCAGTATTCTATTCCTACTCTTTCTAGAACACACTTTAAAGAAAGGAGGGGAAAATCTCTCTTCTCCTACTTCAAAGGAAAAAAAAAATGTTTGATGTAAGAATGGTCAGTCATGAATCAAAGTGAAAGATAAAGCCCTGCAATGAAGAGTTTCTCAAAGCCAGGGGAACCCATTTAAGGGCATTCAATCTAAAGGGAAATCCCCTTGGCTATTTTTTTCCAAACAAACTGCTCCTAAGAAGCAGGAGGATTTACATCCATCCATCCAACCCCCTGAAGTCTACCTCTTACATCTAAGAAAGACAATACTAAAAAAGTGTTTGCAAGAAGAACATCTACTTCTCAACATTATTAACATTTGCAAAAATCAATCTCCTGGGGCACACTGCTCCACCCAAATTCTCCAGAAATCTTTTCTTTCCTACCACAATACTTTTTAAGGGGTTCCCAGTATCATTCGCCATTTGAGCAAGGTCAGAAACAACATGAAAAGCCCCCAAGCAAGTGTATCTGATTGCCAAGGCAGGCACTTCACATCCACCTGTCCAAAGAGTAGTTTGCTCTATCACCCTCCCATTTAGGCTTACTCTATCTAGGCAAGCTTCTCTCTGTCCTGTGTAAGCTCCCACAAACTCTCCAGTACTCAGTTTGTTACAGCATTTTTTTAATGGGGAGGACTCTGAAAGTTCTCCCTCACCCACCAACAAAAATTCTAAAACAAAAAATAGTAAAAGATATGCAAAATTATGCACCATGTTCCCACATTCTATCTCACATTTTAGGTGCACCACAAAGTAATTTCATATTACTATTTTTTAATGAAGAGCCACAGAAGAAGAAGAAAAAGAACTTATTCATATAATTGGGCATAAAGTTGAGCTAATGATAAAACAAATAGCAACGTAGACGCTGAAGTTCAGATCACAATAAATTAAAGAACCTAAAGAGGCTTAACAGAACAGTGGGCCCCAAATTCTTAGTCCTTCATCGAGTAAGAGCCAAACCAAGAGAGCTTTGAGACAAACAGACTTTAGAATTGTGCCAGAACATAAATAACAGGATTTAAAGGTACTTACACCTACCTCTACCAAGTAAAACTCTGGCAAGTAAATTTCCTTTTGGCGCCATGAGCCTTTAGCACCTGCATAACAGGAACTCAGAAGAGAATTTCAATGAACAGCCAAGACTCAACCTGGAGGAGAAAGAGAGCGCATCCTTTTGGCGCTCCTCTACTCTCCTTTAGGCCTGAATTTGTTTTCAGGTGAAGCAAAACTGGAGAAATCCTGAAAGTTAGCAAAGCTTTCAATTTTGACTGAATCAGAAAAAACAAATTAGGAACTTCAAATTTCATATGCCAAAACAAATTAACCGAAGCACAAATCTTCAGCACACAAACGTTGTTATTTCTGATTCTTGGGTAACAAATACCTGGTGAAAATGATCAGGAAAATTCTCCTATAAACCAAACGGCTTTAATTTTAATTCTTGCTAATCAATAACTTGAGTTTTACTGACTTCAAGCAAAAAAAAGATGTACCACCGATTTGTAACAACTCCCAACACAGACTCTTGCACAACACCTTCGAAGCAGGAACCACACTTCTGAATAAAGGGTTAGAAGATTAAGCTTCATTCACCACTGAAAGTGACCTATAGCAATTACATACAAACTACAGAACGTCAAGAGAAAAGTAATGCCTCCCTGCTCTGTGACAGTTCTGAAGAAGTGACATCTTTGGGAGAAGTAGAACCCGTTACTATTGCCATCAGGGAGATTTTGTAAGAGCATGTCCCAAAGTATTTGTTTTGTGGGTGCAAAACCAAAAGGAAGATATTTCACTAACAAGGCCTCTGGACACTTTGAAAACAGAAAATTCACAACCCCTCTAACCAGGCAGCTTCAAACACTCAAATTACTCTCTCCCTTGCTAAGTCCTCAGCGAGCAGTGTCTTCAAACACTTGGTCTTTGTCCAATACTTCATGTATACATGCACCAGGGCACTAAAGAACAGAGAACACACACGGATACATTCTTTGCAAAGTGTAGTCAGTCCTCTGCCTCCCTCCAATCCAGCTTATGAAGTAAAACACTCTAGTTAACGTTTCTCAAAGTGTGGTCCGTGGGCCACCTGCGTTAGAAACCAACCTGGGCAGCTGGTTAAAATGAAGACACTCAAGCAGTACTCCAGAATCTCAGACTCGGGTCTTAAGCAGGCCTTAGGACAAGCACACCTAACAACCTACCTAGGTGTCCCCACAGAACCCTGAAGTTGGAGGTACCAATGCTCAGGGTTCAAGTGGGAGTAAACATCTGCTTCCCTCCACACACCTGGTTCAGACTCTGAAAGCTCAAAATGCCACTCGCGTCCTTGGAACTGGGGGCGCTTCCCCACCCCTGGAGTCAAACGCACCACCCCCTACCTCACCAGGAAGCAAGGGAGGAGCTTCCGACCCTTCCCGGAAACCTAACTCCCCCGGAGTACATAAACCAAGCTTCCCCAGACCCCCAGACGCTACCAAATAGTGGGGGAGGGGAGGCTGGGGCCGTGCCGCCAGGAGGGGGAGGAGCCAGCTTGCCAGCTCGCCCCTCCGCAGGAATTTAGAAGTGGGGGGGTCGTGCAGAAAAAGGCGCCACATCCAGCCCGGCGGGGGACCTTTCCCCACCCAACGCTTTGGGGGATTGTCGTGGTTTGGAGGAGTGGCCCCGCCCCCCTTGCGGTGGGCAGGGCTTCGCCCCTCCCCCTCCCGGTGGGGGTGCGCGGTGAGCCCACCCCACACCCTCAAACGAGCACCCTAGGGCGGCTCGCCTCACCAAGCGCGCGGCCTCGGCCCACGTGCGCTCCTTCTTCCTCTTCTGTTTGTCCTTCATCCTCCTCTTCCTCCTCCCAGGCGGCGGCGGCGGCTCCACGCGGGACCTCCGGGCGGGGCGGGCTGGGGGGGCGACGGTGCGGGGCGGCTGCAGCGGCGGGGGGCGCGTGGCGGCGGCGGCGCGCGAGAACTCGGGTGCGGCCGGGGATAGGGGGCGGGCGCACGGGGACCGACTGGAGCGAAACCCGGCGCGAGAGCGGTGATGGGGGAGGGGTGGCGGCGGCGGCTCCACGCGCCCGCGCTGCGTCAGTCGCCCACGGCGGCGGCGGCAGCAGCCCCACGATCGCTAAGGAATGCGGCGGCTCTGCATAACCATGGGGTCAGAGGTCACGACTCCGGCCTCCGTTTTCCCGCTCTGCTGAGGGTCCAAGACTGGACTGGCGACGAAGCGGGAAGGCGAGACGCGGCTTTCCTTTCGGCGCCCGGGTGTGTGTCTGCTGTGGGTGTGTGTGAGTGTGTGTGAAGAGTGAAGACGGGGGGAGTATGGGTTTTTTTTTTTTTTTTTTGAACAAAAACAAACCGAAAGGGATACTGGGAATCGTAGTCCCGGCTGCCTCTCTGGCCTCCCCCGCTCCGGAAGAATATGGCTGCATGAAACGTCTGGACCACACCTCCCGGCGTGCCCCGCGGTTGGCCTTTCCGCCCTCCCTCCCTCTTGGCCTCTCAGAGCTTGTTAAGGAAGAGAGACTGGCAGACATTCGGGGAAGGCTGGGCGGAGTCTCGCGAGGTGCGGGAATTGGCTGGGGGCCTGATGCATTCTGGGAGGCGTTGCTGGGAAGAGGCGGTGGCTGGGCTCCCCCACGTTTAACCCCTTCGGTACTTTTCGCCACCGAGGCGACTGGCGGGTTAGGGTGGGGATCGAGAGTCGATAGCTCTACTCCCAGCATCTACTTCATGCCTCTACCCGCCTAAATGGTTCTCACTGATACCTGTCTTCGATGACAAGAGGCAGAACTTTTTCCCTTTTGGTCCTCCCTTAAATGACTCACTGCTGCAAAATAATGAGACAAAAACATTTTTATCAGTAAAACGGTTATTCCACAATTGATGGACCTAGACAGTTCCCCATTTCTTCCTGTGCCTTCATGTCGCTATAAGTTTAACGAGACTATACTTGCAGAGGCTGCACTCAGCAGCCTAGAGTGGTGGTGAATTTGGTGATATGGTGACAGGTAGTGTAGAGAACTTGGATTTGGGTGCCATGCTGCACAGAATGCACCTGAGGCCTTTTTCGAGGCGGTATCCTGGAGAGACCAAGACCCTGGAGCCAAACAGACCTATACTGAATCCTGGCTAAGGCATTCCCTGACTATCGGCCTAAAATTAGGGGGCTTAACCTCTCTGAGCCTCAATTTTCTAGCCTACATTAGTCTAACGCTTCTTAGAATTATTTGGACCAAAATTAACATAAAACAACCAGCAGATTGGAAGAGAGTGTGAGGGGAAACCTTGATATTAGGTCCATATGATTTGGCTGCTGGCATAAAACAAATGTTTAATCATTGGTACCAGCTGAGAGACAATGGCCAGCACTTAAGTAACAGGGAGGCAGTCAATAGCTACATTTTAAAGGTTTCTCTGGGTGAGGAAACATACCCTCTACTCCCTAGTGTTGGCACAGGGGAGAGCCAGTGTTGAGAGAAAGCATATTGCACGGCCCAACACTGCAGAGTTCAGTGCTCCTGCTTCTAAAGCTTGCCACAGAGGCTTCTATAAAATCCTGCAAAGTGAATAGACTGTAGAAAGTGAAATAAAGCATATTTTCCAAGTCTTCTCTGCCCATCTAAGTTTACCCCAAGATGGAGGAAAGGAAGAACCACCAAATCCCCACCCCAACCATCAAAAAAATGGTTGGCCTAAATTGTTACAAAGAGTTTTTTGTTTCATTTTTGTTTTCAATTTACAGCTGACACAGTAACCCAATTTGACAAGTCATTCGGCTTGTTTCAAACATTTGCTTCTTGAGTAGTTTCACACCCCTCTGACTTCCAAGGAATAACGAAGATTCACTCAAAAATGTACATGTTTAGCCCTGGCTGGTGTGGCTCAGCAGATTGATCACTGGCCTGTAAACCAACGGGTCGCTGGTTCGATTCCCAGTTGGGGCACATGACTGGTTTGTGGGTCAGGTCCCCAGTGAGGGGGGCGGTGGTGAGAGGCAAACACACTTTGATGTTTCTCTCCTTTCTCCCTCCCTCCCCCTCTCTTAAAAAATAAAATAATGTACATTTACTACAAGCACTGTAGTAGTCCTGGTCCCTGGAGCTGTTACATTTCATGGCAAAAGGTGAGCTCAAGTAACCATATGGACCCTTAAAAGCAGAAGGCAGAGAAGAATCAGATTCCAAGTTTTAGAGGTCAAACTACTGACTGTTCATGACTGAGGGGGCTGAGGGGCCCGTGAGCCTGGCAATGTAGGCAGCCTCAGAAGCTGACAACAAGCTCTGCCAACAAGTAAATAGGACCTCAGTCCTACCACCTCTCAGAACTGAATTTTGACAACCTGAATGAGTAGGAAGTGGGTTCTCCCGCACTCTAGAGTCTGCAGAAAGGAACGCAATCCTGCCAAAACCTTTTTAGCCTTTTCGGATTCAAAGCAGAGAACCAACTGAGCAGCACTGTGGTCAACTTCTGGCCCACAGAAAGTGTGATATGTAAATGGATATTGTTTTAAGCCACTATATTTGTGGTAACTTAAAATAGCTAAGGAAGGCTAATGCAGGCATTGTGAAAAATGCCTTTATCTACTTTGCAGCCAGTACTGCCTAGTTTTCACAGTTGAGTCAAGCCATGGGAGAATCCAGATGTGAGTATTTCATGGTTTCTGTCCTTGCAGAATCAAACAGAAACTAATGACAATGTCATAGTTAAGAGTAAAAACAATACGTTTAGAAGACTGTACAAGATATGTGTTGAAAAACTAGCTTATTAAGTCTTAAGTAGCTGTGATGTTTTTCTTAAAGTCAGTAAGACTAATGAGTCTCTTGTCAGAAGCACCAAAAAACATTTTTTGGTGTGTTTCTCTGGTTGTATCAGAGTACCTTTGAAGTCAAACAGGTGTTACAGGACAGTGGAGGGTAAACAGGGCTGATATTCAACCCTGTTCCGTTCAGGGATGAGTCACTGTTTTCAAACTGCAGTTAGGAGCAAAGCACACATTCAGAAATCTGAATAACAAACACATCCCCAGCAGACACCTAAGAATTCCCAAGAGGACACACCTTCTTCCCCCACAGCCCAAACCTCACTATGAGATAATGTGTTGCCACTGGCTTTGAACTTCAAGCAGGCCTGGGTTTGCATCTTCTTGCAGTCTTTCTCCAGCTTGGAAAATGGCCTTGGTCAAGTTATGAAACTTCTAATTGACCCAGTGCCATCATTTGGACAACAGTGTACATAACAACTCAAAGGATGGAACTGGGATTAAATGATCTTTGTAAAGCATTTTGCACACAGTAGACTCAATAAATGCCAGACCTCTTTGCCTCGGAGGAGGTTTACAGTCTGAAATGTAGAAAGTGCCTCATTTTTTTTTTTTAGATTTATTTTTTAGAGAAAGGAGAAGGGAGAAATGGAAGGACGCATCAATGTGTGCGAGAAGCATCAATGGGCTGCCTCTCCCATGCCCCCAACCAGGGACCTGGTCCAAAACCCTGGCATGATCCCTGACCAGGACCTGAACCAGTGACCTTTTGGTGCACAGGCTGGTGCTCAACACCAGCGGGAGCCAGAACTGCCTCAGTTTTATACTTCAGTGAACCCAGCCCTGGAACAGTTTACCGCTCTAACACATGCTGTCTCTCAGGACCCCATTTTGAAATGAAGTTGAGGTTCAGCGAGGCCAACTTATCTCCCCTTGGTCCAAGATGATAAATGAGATCACATTTGCTAAATTTCCAGCATAACAGATAATCAACAAATGTATCTCTCTTCCAGGTCCTCCCTGCCTCCCTTCTTGTCTTTGTATGATTTCTGGTTAGTGTCTTGCTCTTGCTTTCATCATCACACTCCCAACATCTGGCACAGTCTCAGCACGAGGTAGGCACTCAGCTATTGAATGAATGACCTTACTCAATAATTTCTTTATTGCACAAATCCACAGAGGACTAATCTCCCATTGAATGAGCCCTAAACAGTATTTAGAACTTGCCCAAGCAGAATTGGGAAAGACTAAGGCAGTATTTCACCCAAACATATTTATGCAAATGGTAAAGGTGCTCAGGAATCGAGACTTCATGACTTCACTGTGGCCTTTAGGCACCGTATCTGCTCATGTGATAGATGGCCCTCACTCAGCTTCCCTGCCATTCATCATTTAAATCCACTCCTTTTAATTCATCATTTAAATTCAGTCTCCCATGAGGCTAAAAAAAGGTGTTTAAATTCCATTTTACTCCTCCAAAATGTTAATAATGATTATTTCTGGGCTGTAAGACTATGGTTGATTTTGGGGGCTTTTTTCTACAAAGTATTACATTTTTAAATTTCAAAAATTCTTTTCCAGTTGACCCATAAAACAGCATTCAGAGTAAAGTGGTAGATGTAATGTTTTTTGCTTTTTCACATTTGTATTTTCCAAACATTCTAGAATAAGTATGTGCTACTCATACTCATGTGATGAAAAAATAAAAATTCTAATGCTCAACAGTATAAGAACATTTTTAGTAATAATAAATTCTTTTCATTTTACTTTAAAAAATTTGTGGGACCACCCCTAAAAGTGGTCACAAAGGATGATGACTTGAGCTAGTTTTTGCCAAAATTGTGGAAAATTATAGCCCCTGCCTGATTCTTTAAGGTTTTCAGGTGGAGATTTCAGGACTTTACTAAGGACCTTATCCCAATTTTTAATCTCTCCTAATGCCAGAGATATAGATGTACTTGTATCTACCATAAATCTTTTTTTAAAAAAGATTTTATTTATTTAATTTTAGAGAGGGAAGGGAGGGAGAAATAGAGGGAGAGAAACATTAATGTGTGGTTGCCTCTTGTGCATCCCGTACTGGGGCCCTGGCCCGCAACCCAGGCATGTACCCTGACTGGGAATTGAACCGGTGACATTTTGGTTCACAGGCTGGTACTCAATCCACCGAGCCACAGCAGCCAGGGCTCTACCATAAATCTTACTAGCCTCAGTTTAGGCCAGTTTCTCTAGTCTTTCTCTGTGAAGAAGGAATAGAAACTTTAAAGTACATTTTTACACCAGAAATCTAAAAATGATTGTGGTAATGTAATGAGATTGTTAGATGGGTTATTTCTTCATTTTCAATGTTTTATTATGAAAACATTAACCTATACCCTGCCCCAAATGGCCCCAAATGGTATTCTTCCTCCTCTTCTTTGATTGCTCATGTCTGAATGTGAAGTTAAGGCCTTTCGCAGGCCCTAACTCCTGAATACCACAACCACCACCTGTGGGATTGAGAAAACGGGCAGGGCCAGTAAAGGGAAGGAACTTGCCCAAGATCACATAACTTGTTGCCGGAGTCAAGATTCAAACCCAAAACTCATTCCAAATTCTTTCTAAGGCACTGTGGGCCGAAGTCAACCTTCAAAAAAGGCCTTGACATTCACATCCCTTGTAGCTCCCTCCCACTTAAACAGGGTTGAACTGTGGAAGCAACAGATACTGCAGAAATGACCATGTGGGGCTTCTGGGCTAAGTCATCAAAGACATTGCAGCTTCTGCCTTGTTCTGTGGATCACATGCTCTGGGGGAAGCCAGATACCATGTCAGGAAGACCTGTGGAGAGGTCCACAGGGCAGTGAATTTAATCACTCCACCTGGCCACTGAGGAAACTGAAGGAGATTAATCAGTTGGAACTTGGTCTACATGTTAAAATGCATTAGGTAGCTATACCAACTGAAACAGTGCAATTTTGACAAAGGTACTATCAGACATATTAAACCTAACAGAGTACAGAAATAGGGGCAAGCATATAAGGAGTTGTAGTGCATGATAAAGTCAACACTTTAAACTGGTAGAGAAAAGATGGAAGTTAATAAACATAACAGGACCCCTGGGTAGCCATTTGGAGAAAAATTAAGTTAGCATTCCACCTCCCTCCTTAAATCTAAATTCCACCTAGATCAAAACCTTATATGTGATTTAAAAAAAAAAAAACAATGAAAGTATTGGAAGAAAAAAAAGTGGATTTTTAAAAAAGATTCTTTAGGTTTATTTATTTTTAGATGGAGAGGAAGGGAGGGAGGAAGAGGAAAAGAAACATTAATGTGTGGTTGCCTCTTGTGTGCCCCCTACTGGGGACCTGGCAACCCAGGCTTGTGCCCTGACTGGGAATTGAACCAGTGACCCTTTGGTTTGCAGGCCAGAGCTCAATCCACCAAGCCACACCAGCCAGGGCAACAAGTGGATATATTTAGAATCTTGGAAGTCTTTCTTAAACATAACAGTTTTTAAAAATCCAACAAGTTGACCCTGACCGTTGTGGCTCACTTGGTTGAGTATCATCCTGCACATACTTAGGTTGCAGGTTCGGTCCCCAGTTGGGGCATGTATGAGAGGCAACTGATGGATGTTTCTCTCCCTTTCTTTCTCTCCCTCACCCTCACTGGTGTGGCTCAGTGGATTGAGAACAGTGGCCTGTAAACTGAAAGACTGCAGGTTCAATTTCCAGTCAGGGCACATGCCTGGGTTGCAGGCCAGGTCCCCAGCTGGGGGCCTTGTGAGAGGCAACTGGTACCTCTCACACACTGATGTTTCTCTCCTGCTCTTTCTCCCTCCCTTACCCTCTCTCTGAAAGTAAATAAATTGTTAAAAAATCCAAAAAGTTTACCAAGAGTTAAGACTCCTAATAAACAGAGTTCTTTTTTTTTTTTTTAAGATTTTATTTATTTTTATAGACATAGGGGAAGGGACAGAGAGAGGGAGAGTAACATGAATGTGTGGTCGCCTCTCATGTGTCCCCCACTGGGGACCTGACCCACAACCCAGGCATGTGCCCTGACTGGGAATCAAACCAGTGACCCTTTGGTTCACAGGCTGGCACTCAGTCTACTGAGCTACACCATCCAGGGCTAAACAGAGTTCTTAAAAACCAATAGGAAACACCTGAATAGGAAAATGGCTAAATAACAAGGGCCTAAACAGACAATTAACAAAAGAAAAACACAAATGGAAATACTTGAAAAGATTTTCAACCACATGAATCATCCCAGAACTGCAGATTAAATAAAACTGAGGTGCTGTTTTCGGTAGATCAGACTGGCAAAGGCGGAAAAGACTGGCACTGCCCAGTGTTAGCAAAGACGTAAGGAAACAGGAACGGCTTCTGCGCTGTCGGGGGGAATGCAAATCCATAAGTCATTTTGAGAGGCTGCATAATATGTAATAAAATTTTAATGGGAAAACACTTTAATCTGGTAATTTTTTAAATGTTTCTGTACTGTTTCAATGTTCTACCATCAGAATATATAATTTTTATAATCAGAATATTCAGTCTTCTGATTTAAAAATAGCACTTAACTGAACATCTATTATACAGCTAGAAATATTATCACACTTATTCTCTACCTCAACCCTACAAGGAAGGTATTGTTCATTCATTCATTTTACAGGAAAGATGACAAGCCAGGGCTCAGGAAGGCTAAGCAACGTGCACAGGCTGGGTCAGAATTTGAACACAGGTCTGGCTGACACAAAGAGCTCTTTCCATAATGCTGTACTGCTCCTAATAATATTGCTATTAATATTTAATGTATGCCTTTTATTGAGCCCCTAGTAAGTGCAGGTACTTGATGGATGTGTCCTTTAATCCCTTCAGCAACTCTGAAAGCAGGGTCAGTATTAACCCTCCACCAAGGTGCAGTAGCTTGCTGCGGCTAATGGCTGCTAACCTAGGTCTGTCTAGCTCCAAAACTCCCTCCTCCATTTTGCCACATGTCCTGCTACCCTAGTGTCATGCTGTTTCCACCTTGCACCATGACTTGCCCTGAGGTCTTTGCGTGTCCACATGTCCTCACACCTCCATGTTGTAGCTCTCTGGGTTTGATAGTAGAGCTTAAGTACAGATTATGCATGTGTCCATAATGCAAATGTTTACTTATACCATGTAGCATCTGAACAAGAATGTTATGAAGTCTTAGTTTTTTTGCTAACTTCATCACCCTGCTCAGAATCCTTCAGGTTCTCCCCTGGCAGAATAAAACCAAGGCAGCCAGGCTCCTTCAGTCTGGCTCCAATCTGCCTGGCCTGGGGGTTCTCAGACTGCCCTGGGCTCCCTCTGTGGATGCTCCTGACCACACTCCTGCGTTTTCAGCTTAATAACCGCAGCATCCAGCAGGATGCCTGGCCCAAAGTGGCCTGCAGTACATATCGGCTGAACGGAGGAAAGAAGAAAGCTCTACACCCTCAGACACACAGATTTGAACCTGGCAATGTGAAAGGGACCTTGGAGGCTGAGCAAAATGTAATTGAGCAGAAATGAGGTAAGCCTTGAATAAAGGCAACCCGCTCGCGCAGTCAGTCACCCTGGAGAGCTACCTCTGGGCTGTGCTGTCCAGCTTTACCACATGCTCTCACGTAGTAATTGTAACCGCTACCATTTATGGCACATGCACCAGATGCTTTACATATATTTTTATTTATGTATTTTTTTCATTTATTATAATCCTTACAATTATTATTTACTTCCTGTCTCCATCAGCTCCATGTAAGCTCTAGGAGAGCAAGGCTTTTTTCCTGTTATATTCAAAACAATGCCTGGCAATCAGGTGCTCAGTAGGTCATTGAATCTTCCAGAGCCCCATGAAGTAGGGTTGGTATTAACCCCCACTTTACAGATAAGCAACTTGAGGCTTAGGGGAAATACGTGACTTTTAGAAAGGTACAGATCTGACAAGCGGATGTTAAAAATAGATCTATGGTTCCTCTCTCTTTCCATTACCCCTGCAACCACCTGGATTCAGAAACGTCCATTCCCAACCTTGCAGCTGGGAGTCACCACCTGCCTGTAGGACTCCTTAACTGACTAATAATGGCAGCAGCACCGCGATGATGAGCATTCACTGAGCACGTGCTCCACACCAGGCACTGTTCCCAGTGCTCCACACATTTGCACTCACAGCACCTTAGGAAGTACTGCATTTTGCCATGTATAATGCACCTCTTTCTGCCCAAATTTTTGGGGAAGAAATAAGGATGCACATTATACATGGGTATAATGATTACATATCATGGGTACGATACTGGGTATAACAGTCCTGTGTAAAATGTGCACAAAACGGTACACAACGAAATTTAGTACTCGCTATGGTCCCTTTTTGATCATTGAGGATTCTGAGGCCCCAGGAAGGTTAAGAACTTGTCATCAGGACAAAACTAGTCAGTGGCAAGTTCAGAATTCACAACCCTGCAATCTGGGTCCAGTGCCCATGCTCCTCACCACTGCCCACACTGCCACAGTAATTTGGCAAATTGAGTCAGAGCAGTGGGAAAGGGCTGACATTTTCAGGGAACTTACTAAAGCCAAGGCCAGCCCTGGTTGGTGTAGCTCGGTGGATTGAGTGTGGGCCTGCAAACCAAAGTGTCACCGGTTCAGTTCCCAGTCAGGGCACATGCCTGGGTTGTGCAGGCCAGGTCCCCAATAGCGGGGCGCAGGAGGCTACCACACATTGATGTTTCATTCCTTCTCTTTCTCCTTCCCTTCCCCTCTCTCTAAAAGTAAATAAAAAATAAAATAAATAAATAAAATCTTTAAAAATAAAAATAAAAAAGCCAAGACCAGTCTGTGTGGCCCATTAGGGACACTCTAGTGTTTTCATACTCTCTTTTAAACCTCACAATCACCCTGTGAAGTTACAGATGAGGAAACTGGAATTCCAAGACCCTCAGCGTTGGATGTAGGCAGAAGAAACAGAAAGTAGATTAGTGGTTGCCTAGGGCTGTGCAGTTGGGAGAAAATTTGGGAGTGGCTGCTAATGGGTACTTCTGGGGATGATGAAATGTTTTAAAATTTATGGTGGTGATGGCTGCACAACTCTGTAAACATACTAAAAAACCCAATGAATTATACACCTTAAGTGGGTGAATTGTATGGTAGATAAATTATATCTTAATAAAAACTTTTTATTTTAAAAAAGGGAAGGTAGCCCTGGCTGGCATGGCTCAGTGGATTGAGCACCAGCCTGCAAACCAAAGGGTGGCTGGTTCAATTCCCTGTCAGGGCACATGCCTGGGTTGTGGGCCAGGTCCTCAGCTGGGGGTGTGCAAGAGGCAACTTATTGATGTATCTGTTGCACATTGATGTTTCTCTCCCTCTCTTTCTCTAGAAATAAATAAATTTCTAAAAATAAATACAGTCTTTAAAAAGTAAATAAAAGAGAGAGGTACATGGAAGGAAGTGGCAGAGGCAAATTTTCCATAGGTTTCAGATAAAAAACCACGGGCCCCGTGCTGCCTCTTCTCTTTATCCCACCCACAATTCAATTTTCAGCAATAAACACAACCTAAAGCATGTTACCACATCTCTCCTCTCCTACTGCTCGGTCCAAGCCACCGCCTCTGGTCCAAACCACTGCACCCCTTCTGAGCAGTCTCCTTGTCTGCTCCATATGCTGTTCTCCACAAAGCAGCTAGAGTGACCCTTTGAAAACATGCCTGTCAGATTTCCCTCTTTTGCTTAAAATCCCTTAATGGTCTAAAAATAAAATCCACTTATAATTCAGAGTTGGCCCTGACCACCTTTCCATCCTCACTGCCCATTAGCCACACTTGCCTCCTTGGCACCCCCAACACTCTCCCACCCCCAGACCTCTGCACTGTGGTTCCTGTTCCCCGAAACACTCTTCCTCCAAGTCCCAGATACCCACAAACTTGCTCCCTAATGTCACTCAAATGTAATATGTCACCACTGCAGAGAAGCTTCCCCTGACCTCCCATTCTAACCCAAGCCACTGCCTCCCCCAGCTTCTCACTCCCTGACCCCTGACCTGCCTCGGTTCCCTTCAGAGGCAGCACATACTTCTTTGTTAAGCATCTTTCTCCCACCACTAGAATGTGACAACCCTGGGGTTGGGCTTAGTCTGGATGGATCTCTAGGACTAGAACAGTGCCAGAACATTGCAAATCCTCAAACAAATGAATGAAGCTGGTGCCAAAGGCCTGGCTTATCTTGCTGCCCTCAGGATAATCTAGCAGAGACTAATCACTGCGTTTAACATGCTCCAGACTGAAATCTTCGACCCCCTCTGCACCTCACCAGTGCTGTTCCTGTACTGACTGCCTGACTCGTACTTATGTGTGAATGGTGGTAACTCCCTGCCAGGTCTGCGAAGGGAAGGGCTCTGAGCCCATGACACCTAGCACACAGTCTCCAACAACATATGTAAATCTTTTTTTTTTTTAATCCTCACCTGAGGACATTTTTTCATTGCTTTCAGAGAGAGAGGAAATGGGAGAAAGAAAGAAATGTTGATGTGAGGGAGAAACATCGATTGGTTGCCTCCTGTATGTGCCCCAACCGGGGATATGTCCCCCAATTGGGGATCGAACCTGCAACCTTTCAGTTTATGGGATGACGCTCCAGCCAACTGAGCCACACTGGCCAGGGCTATAAATTTTTTGTTGACTGAACAAGATAAAATTCAAAACCAGTGGCAGAAGTTTAATTTCTCTGTTCCCAAACACAACAAAGGGACCACCTTCCAGACCACTGCCCTGAAAAATCCCTTGGCCCTATTCTTAGGGAACTAGGATCTTGAAATCAAGTTCAAGTGCTCGTTGGAATTCCTTGGGTAGTGAGCTGTGCCAGGCAAAGCTCCTTTGAGAATGGAATTTGCCAACTGAGCCCAGAAAACCTGTGTCAGGCAAACTTAAAGCTGCACTTAGTGAAATTGCTTTCTGTTATCTTAAAGGGAAATAATAACATGAGAGGCTGGCTCGAGGTGAAAATGCTAAAAAGAGGCCAGCTTCACTCCCACAATGAAAAAAAAAAAAGGCTTCAAGGCCTCTCCTATCTGCAGGATGTGCCATGGAGTCAAGACCCTGCCCAGCCCAGTTCTCATTCTCCATTCCCATCACCAGCACGTTCCCGTGTGTTCATTCGTGTTGTTCCCTTTGTCCGGCATGCTCTTCCCTTCTTCCCACGTGGGAAGTGGGTGAAACCCTATCTGTTCTTACAGCGCACAATCAAATGCTTTCCAAAGCCTTTCTCCACCTCTCCTGGCACGTCACTCCTGCCTCTGACAGACAACACTCTATGCTGAGCAGTTGGTGTCAGCACCTACCGACCTTCTAACTTCTGATAGGGGACAATAGGACATGCCCTCAGGGGACTTAGAGTCTGGTGGGGGAGACCAAAGCAAAGAAACACATAATTTGGAGCTGGGAAAAGGGATAAGGAGGAAACAAGGTAAGGTAAAAGACACCATACAGCCAGATGGAGGTGGGGGAAACCCAGAATGGATGGTCGGGAAAGGCTTCTTGGAAGATGTGACATTTAACAGGTACCTGCAGGATGAGTAGGAGTTAGTGAAGAGTGGGGACAAGCTTCCAGAAACAGAACATAACAAATGTGAAGATGCCAAGGCATGAAAGCTGTTGGGACAACCCAAAGGAGGCCTGTGTAGCTCCAGCTTTGGAGGGCTTGGCGGGTAGTGTGAGGAGAAGAGGCAGGCCTTCTGTGGGTCTTAATCACCCCGAATTTGCCACCAATGGGTGTTTCTGTCTCCTCTGTCCTCAAAAAGGCTGGAGTACATTTTACTCCTCTCCATCCTTGAATAGAGCAAGACACCTGGTGCATAACAGGCATTCAACAAGCTCCTATGAGCTACAATGTCCCCGGAGATGCAGGTGAATGATGTCTCACTCTGCCCATTTCTCCTACCCCAAAAGCAAGTCCCCAGTTGGTTCGCCTAACTGAAGCACCCGGGGACGGTTAACCACAAGACCGGTGACAGAAACAGAGGATGAAACAGGAGCAGCTGCGAGAGCTACAGTTACATCCTTGACAAACGCCACTGGCAGATGTGAGCACAGCATAGTCCTTGGAGACCATTCTGGGGGTAACTTCAATCAGATGGCAACTCTAGTATAAGAGAGCCTAATGAAATCACATGCCCCCAAACTGAACTGTCTGCGTGGAGTTCAAAATACAGTTTCCAAGGTCAACTGTTTTTATTCGTAGCACTTCTAACAACCAAATGTACGGGGTTTCCTTTCCACCCAACAACCAATCCTCTGATTCTCCAGACACTAAAGGGGCATCCTACAATTCGGGCACAACCTGAGCATAGCACAGGCCAATCTGTGAAGGGCTCAGTCCCACAAGACTGCCGCCACTTCAGATGCCAGCCGGAAGCCCCAGGTGGCCACTTGTACTTCTGATCAACTGTAAATTGGCATTCCCTCAGGTTTGATAATCACTAGAATAGCTCACAGAACCCAGGAAAGGGCTTTAGTTACTATTACTGATTTATTATAAAGGATGCAACTCCCAGGAAGAGCCAAATGGCAGAAATGCATGGTAGAAAGTGGGAGTGGGGAGGAACAGGAAGCCTCCATGTCCTCTGTGCACGTCATCCTCCCAGCTCCTCCATGCGCTGACCAACCCAGGAGCTCTCCACACCCCATCGTTTAGGGGCTTTTATGGAGGTTCCATTACCTAGCCATGATTAAATCACTGGCCACTGGTGATGAACTCAATCTCCAGTTCCTCTCCCCTCCCCTCCCTAGAGGTCAGGGGATGGAACTGAAAGTTCCAAGCCCTTAATCACATTATCATTTCCTCTGGCAACCAGCCCCCCATCCTGAAGCTATCTAGGGGCCCACCTAGAGTCACTTTATTAGCATTAACTCATGCATGGCTGAAAGGGGCTTGTCAGAAACACCAAGAGATACTCCCATCATTCAAATTCCAAAGGCCGTAGATGCTCTTCAGGGATGAAGACCACATATATTTCTTACAGGATCATACAAGGTGTGAATATTTTTATTTTTTTAAGATTTTATTTATTTTTAGAGAGAGGGGAAGGGACGGAGAAAGAGAGAGAGAAACATCAATGTGTGGTTGTCCCTCACATGGCCCCCACTGGGCACCCAGTCCACAACCCAGGCATATGCCCTGACTGGGAATCGAACTGGCGACCTTTTGGTTCGCAGCCCACGCTCAATCCACTGAGCCACACCAGCCAGGGCTATTTTTTATTCTTAACGATCCAGAAGATGAGAAGACAACTTGGTGAGCAGGAATTTCCACGTTGCTGGGCTGCCCTGCCCTGTACCACCTGAGTACATTATTAGCTCCCAGCCCAGCCCAAAATTCTGTCACTTTCAAGAACACACTCATCATTCTTCAAATCACACTTCGAACTTTTGCTTTCTGGCTAATGCATTTTGAACTATTCTAAACTAACAATTATTTAGGCTATGCCAAACTATGGTTTTTAACTCTTTCTTGGAAGGGAGGTATAGAGACGTTACACATAGCTCGAGGGCGTCTTGTGAAGAAACACAATTAAGCATTATTTGCCTAAGTCACAGAGACCACTGTCATCTCTGTGCTCTTTAAATATCTTGTTGGTGTTTTTTAAAGCCCTGTCCTGTAACCTTTTCTACAACAGTTCACACTTCCCTCTGGTCAGACAAGGCCTTCACAAATGTCCCCTTTCACAAACTCCTGTCCCTCCTCCCTTGCCCAGCTTGCTCCCTGTCTAGATTTCACTGTAAATGCGATTTCTTCAGAAAGCCCTTCCCTTATTGGCCCGCCCAATCCAAACCGGGCTCCTGTTACTCTCCTGTAATAACCTGTCCTGCCACTTCACGGCTACTGCCATAATCTGTAATTACACATTTGTGTGTGTTTGGCTAATACTCACTCTGCTTCGTTCCCCATTGAACTGCAAGCTCCGTGCGGGTAGTGCTGCTCACATCTATACATCCAGTGCCCAGAATAACACGGCACATAGCAGGCACTTGATTTATATTTGTTAAATAACTAGCAGCTTTCCTGAAAAAGCCTAGGATTTTCCAAACATGGCCTGCCCGGGACTAATGTCTAGCGTCCTGGGATGCAACCTGCCCTTGGCATCTTCCGAACACAGGGCCCTGTCCCAGCCATAAGCACATTTTCAAGTGTCTGCTCTTGTCCACACGTCATGCGCTTGTTGCTTTAAATCACTGCTAATCCTCGTGATGGTCCTGCAAAGTAGGGGTTACCACCCCATTTTATAGACAAGGACCCCAAGATTCAGAGAGGTCAATGAAATTCCTTATGGTCGCATGGTTAGTAAGCAGAGCACAGCCAAAATTCGGGCCCAGCTCAGAGGCTGGGGTGTGTGCTTCTCCTCTGCAGCCCCGACCCCCAACCAGGAAGCACGAGTGCCCAAGGTGCACTTCCGCGGGCCCGAGATTGGGAGGAACCCGAGACCCACATTCATTCGCCCTATGTCCGGTATTTCTTTTTCCCACCGATGGTAAAGAACAGCAATTTTTTTTGTGTGTGTTAAAAAAGCCTTATAAGTATACGTAATAGATTTAAAGAAATTTAAAAAACAACAACAAAATGCAAAAGTTAAAAGACATTTCATGCCTGTTGCCCAGGCTGGTCCCAGGAACTTCCATGGAAAAACTTGAGAAGCACTTATTTGTCACTCTGTCTTGCTCCATTTTGTGCCCCTTTACTTTGTTGCTGTAGTTTTTAAATACCAGCATTCCAACCCAACCTTCATTTCCACTCCCATCCTCTTTTCACTAGAAAAAATGTTTAAAGAGAATGGCAGTGAGTTAGCCACAGGCATGTCATTTTCAAGTGTCAGTCATTTATGAGGACACCTTATGTAGGTACAATAAATCTGATTTTTATTACACATCTTAGTTTAGAATCACTTTTACATTCCTAGACAAAGAGATGATACAAATAAATATCAACTGTAAAACTTAGAGCCCCAAGTATTGGCATATTCTTTGTCTAAAGATAGCCAAAGAGAAGGTCAAAATCCATAGTAACTCTAATGAGCCATAAAGCCCACTGCCTCCTTCCTGCACCAGGATTACTCCTTTCATAAATAACCTCAAAAGTATTTCATTCAAGATACAAGGGCAGGGAGAAAGGTGGCAGATTTCTGAGCAGTACAAGACAAAACCTTGCGAGATAGACAATAGCCAGGCCCACTATTCTTATCCAGTTCCCTCTGAGCATTTTGATTATGGCTTTTAGAGTATATTAATAGCTCCGTTTTCAACCACTGATGGCATTCAGATGGCCCAAGCTGTTGCTTGCAGTGAACCTTGACCTCAAGTGGGAAATGTGAGGCAGAACTGATATCCCATGTTGGCAGCAGGGAATCTGACACTTCTCAGCAACTTGGCACCAATTTTACATTCAGCGAGGGAGGACTTACAAGAGTCAGACAGGAAAAGCAGAGAGCAGCCCACACCTGAGCTGCAGAACTCTCTGATGCACTTGGGCATGGAGGTGTGGGTGGTGCAATTCAAGCAGCATGCAGGCAGGCATTCAACGGGGGACAATCCAAAGTTAGGTCAGAATCTTAAGAAAGTGCTTCATGCCTATGATTTCTGGCCTTGGGTTCCGAATCCAGCGGTCTGCGAGACATGTGACTTTAAAATAGGATGCCAAATACATTCCTGCCGATCAGAGCAAAAAGGGGCCTGATGAGGGTTGCACACAGTCTCGAACTCCTTCTCCAGATGATCTTCTTAGATGCTGCTTGGTTGGCTTCCAGGCTTCACTAACTGCTGCTGGCATGAAGGCCCCTGGACAGCTTGGAACATTCAGGCATGACTACAGACAGGAAAACCTGGTCCCTCAGTGGGCGGGGGAGGTCCTCCACACATTTGGCTCAATTCAAAGCCCAAAGCAGCAGTGTTCTGGTAGCAGTAAGACATTCTACTGCCTGCTCTATTCAAATATTTATCGGATCCACTTTGAGAGAAGAAAAGCACCGGAGACTGCTTGGGAAGGGACAGCTTCACCTCCCCACGGGTGTTCTTCCACTTTTTTTCACAGACCACTAGACAAACATGGCTGAGTCCAAGGCAAGCTTGTTTTACTAACCCTGCTTGTCAACTCAGCTTTCTTCTTTTGCCTTCTTAGAAAAGTTCTATGGCCACTCAGCCACCCTTGGTCAGAACAGCCACTTCGAGACACCGGTGATAAGGTGCTGTGTCACCTGCAGTGTTCAGTTCTCGGACTTGCCGGATGAATATTTTCAGCCTACAGAATTCACACTAGCTCTGAAAAAATGTGGTGCAAGAGACAGGTGTAACTGGCAGATAATCTTAGGCTAACACCTTGTCATTTGGTTCCTATTCAAACAGATAAAGTCTTACTAAGTAAGAGAGGAGCAGGGCTTGATCCCAAGAAAGATGAGGGAAGGCTCCATTATGCTCTGGGAATTACAGAAAAGGGCCCTGGGTTCAGGAAGAATGGTAACGAAAAAGGAGATCAGCTGCCAGACGACAGATCTCCATTTGTAGAGCGCTACGACACTGCACTCGGCACCTCCTCTTTCCCACAGGTTCTGATCCAGAAATGTGCCCTGGGAAGTGAGCAGCTGAGTTAAAATATAACTCAAGGCCCACCTGAGTCACCATGTTGCTGAGGCACCATGCCAGCAAGGTACACCAGTGTGACAGACCTGGGGACTTACAATGTCCCCTCAGGCTTGGCTCATGGACTCAGACACCCATGCAGGAGTGCCTCCAGCCAGCGTTAGTCATTCGGCGGGCCTTCAATGCAGACAAAGGCAACAGCTGTACATTAGTGTCGTTCTAAAACGGGGTAAGTCCTTGGTCTCTGTCTCTCTCTTACAGACGCACATGGACACACTCAAAGAACACAGGCACCACTGGGCTTGCACACCCACACACACCTATAAGCTTCTCTTGGGGAGGGGGGAAGAAGTAACATTCACCTAATGACCAACATAAAACTGAAGCTTTGAATTTCAATAATACACAGAACTAAAACTTATAAAACAAACTAGTTTATGTAAACGGGAATTTCTAATCCTCTCCTCTGAGCCTATTCAATCACACAGCCACTCCTCGCCACTTCTGTTTCTGCCTGGGGGGAGCCGCAATTCCAGGACTAGGTGACTGTAGCTGGAGGCAAGCAGAGTTCCTTTGCATCTGTTTGTCTTCCCTTCACACAGCAACGTGCTTGTGTCTCTGCCTCTGCCCAGTCACCCTGATGCTCTCTATACAACCACGGAATGAAATGGAGGATTCAAAAGTGCCACCGTATGTCTTGTTCCCCCTGCTCTTGTCCCATCAGAGAAGGCAGAGCCAGCCTCCCCTCTCCCCCCAAAGCAGGCCCACTGCAGAGCATGCCCTGGAGGCAGACTGGCCTAGGAAGGGATGCTCAGAGTACGCACACTTGGCTAAAGATGGTGACAAATGAAGAGTAAATTGACACGGTGTATGGACATGGCATCAGCTTACAGATTTACGTCTTTGACAGGATGGTCATGGTTTTGAGGTTTTAAAGAAGCTGTTTCCCTAAACTCTCCAAGGAGGCAAAGGGAATACGATTTCTATTGCTTCCAACATGAATCCTTCAGGAGCGGAAAAGTGGCAGCTTCCTAGGAAACATTTCCTTATGCAGCAGATCCCAACGGCGGATCCACTTTTTTACTGAGGAGCATGGATCATGCCCACTGGGGGCTTGGATCCAAATGAGATTTCTCATTTCAACTACAACAGCAGCACCTATTCAAGTTCTAGGGCTTTCACTTTTTAACCTCACTGTCACTGTATCCTAAGGCTCCAAACACTTGGTCCCCACTAAAGGTGACTCCTGATTCTTCCCTACCGCTCAACAAGGGAGCCCAGTGTAAAGAACAGGCTAGAAGAGGAGAGGGGAGAAGAAGGAAGGCAAGGGTAGGGAGAGGAGAAGGCAAGGGAGAAGGGAAGCAAGGTCACTGGTCATTCTCTTGCTTTCCACTCCGACTACCGCACTTTACCTTACCCATGCATTTCGGAGATGCTAATTAAAGGACGCTGCTGAGTGCTGGGTTAGGACCAGCACCTTTCAGCCAGATTCAAGTGGTTAATCTGCAAAGAGGCCATCACTTCTCCCTGGGGGAATGGTTCTGAGTTTGGGCTGGAGTCCTCTCTGCAAGGATTTGCTCATCTCTTCTCTCAAAAGGCAAATGCTGTTTAAACCCCAGGAGAGAAGGAACTGGCTTTACTTTGGAACCAGCCCTCGTGACTGTGGATAAAGCTGAGACGCAGGGGTTCCTGAGGAAGAGGAGGATCCCGACTTCCTTCCGCTTTTAGGCCTGCAAAAGTCAAGCACATGTTCACATTACACGTCCCATCTCTGTTGCCAACACAGGTCAGATTCCTTTCCCATCAAGTACCATTAACATTTCCAGGTGGCCTTTCCTCAACAGCCTGGAAGTCAGTATACTTTCAGCTGTAAAACCATGAGACCAGCAGGTGGGCCCCTCTGCACATGACTAACTCGCCCTGCTGACCAAGGTGTGAGACCTCAGGGAAGGGACTCCCATACTCAGCGATTGTTTCTCCATTTAAATAAAATCTTCACTGCCTTCTCCAAATTGACAAAAAATATTAAGTTCCCAGGTATAATTTCTTCCATTTTTGGTTTTTCACCCAGTTGTTTTAACTTCTAATCCAGAATTTAATTGTGATAGAATTTCTAATTTAGCATCAAATTAAGTCCCTGGTACCTGGTGGAAACCAAAGACTGTCCCTTGTTTCACGAGAACACGTGTTCCTTACAGTAGGAACTGGGCACGTTAGGCATTCTGGTATTCGGTCTACTTGGCACAATGCCTGAACCAGAAATATTGGTGTAATAAATGAACAAACACAGAAGTAATATGGCAGCATTTTCTGGCATACCCTGTAAAGCATTCTATGATAAACAAACACTCTCAGCACCCTCTTCCTTTACTTGTCCCGGTGCCCACATGTTCTGTTCAAACACAGGTCATCAAGAGCCACTCACCTGGCCCTGGATTTCTTATTTGCAGTACTTTCAAAGGATGACGCGTCCACCTGTATCTCATCTTCGTCCTGCAGAGCCGCATCCAATGCAGCCTGAACTTTGGGGGCAATAGCGGGGCCCTCGTAGTCTCTGGTGGTCCGGCTGGGCATGTCCAGCTCTAACAGCACGATGTTTTCTGCCTGCAGAAGTACAGCCATCACCAGTTAGGCTGGTTTCTAATCAGACACAGAGTACAAGCAATGCAGACTCCTTCCAAAAACAGAACTGCAAATCGCTTGCTCCTCAGAGCCTCCCAAGAACCTGCCTAGAGGTGATGTAGTTTTATAACTTTTTTCCTGGCGAGATTACAGATGATTTTTATTTTCTTATCTGGGCTATTCACTATTTTCCTTTTTTAAAAATAAATCTTTCTAAGATTTTGTTTAGTTTTAGAGAGAGGAGAAGGGAGGAAGAAAGAGGGAGAGAAACATTAATGTGTGGTTGCCCCTTGTGCACCCCCTACTGGGGACCTGGTCTGCAACCCAGGCATGTGCTCTGATTGGGCATCAAACCAGCAACCTTTTGGTTTGTAGGCCAGTACTCAATCCACTGAGCCACACCAGCCAAGGCTAAAAATAAAAAAAATATTTAATAATGAGCACGTATTACACCCTTAGGGGAACAATAATAAATTAAGTAAAACCCATTTATTGTGGACAGTGTAAAAATGCAAGAGGGTATAAGGAAGAAAAGAGTGATCATCAATAGTCTCACTACCTACAGCAGCTCTGAGGAACGTTTTGGTTGCCAAGGGGAGAGGCAGGCCTGGTGCACATGTGTGGAGGATGTGTGTGGCAGTATATGTGCTCATGACCACATTTTGAAAATCAGTCTGGGCCCCGCCTCACAACTGGCCTTGTGGATGGATTCCTTCACTTGACCTTGATGTCCCATGATGGGCCTTTCCCTAGCTCCTACCGAGGCAAGTGCATAGGGGGAGAGAACAGTTTAAACATCTTGTCCTTGAGCTCCTCCCACTCAGTGGAGTCCAGGCCCCAGGGCCCTGCAGGCAGGGGGGCTCTGGGGGCAGGGGCCCCCTGCAGGGAGAACATGAGAAGAGGGAGTGGCTCTGTTTATCAATTTTAGATACTGAGATGCTGCTTAACATTTATCTTAATGGACTGGGTCTATTGCTAAAAGCATCTGAGAACCACTGCTTTAAATTCTACCTCTGAATCAGTTAGCCCCCTGGAAACCCACCATATTTGATTTGTAGGCTTTACAAGCATGTTTTTAGCTTAAGACATGAAATGACTGGCAAGAAAATGCACCCTGGGAAATGGCTAGAAAAATGCTTCTGAGGACTCTGTCTGACACATCACTCATCTTCCATGATGTAAAAGCCCATCTAATACACCCCTTTTGCTTTTGTTTTCTTTATTTTAAATAGCTCAGTGCCAGGAAGAACAGCACCTGAGGAGCTAACCAATCCTAGTCTGTTCTGCTCTGGCTGCTAAGGGAGACTCAAAAAAATCTTAAATGAAAATATTTCACTATAAAAATAATACAGAGTCCCCACTGATAGTTAGAAAACACAGATAAGCAAAAAAGAAGAAAATTTAAATGGAGTATACTTGCATTAACCAGGGATAAACAGTTCATATTTTGATATATTTTGTCCTAGATTTTTTTATTCATATATACATCTGCAGTACCAATTGCTTTATAATTTAACAATATATTGTGTCTCCTGCTTCATCCACTGACCAGCTACCTACTAAGCCACAGGACTACTACACTGAGTAGATAGGAGGGTCCAAGTAAAGAAAGCAATGAAGCACCAAATACAGTGCCTGGCACATAGCAAGTGCTTATAAATGGAAGCTCACATAGTATTATATGTCTGGGTCATTAAATAGGTCTTAATTATGGCTTTTAAATAACCACATGACTGACCACATTATGTTAAATGGAAGTACCTTACTTTTTTTTTTAAGATCTTATTTATTTATTTTTAGAGAAAGAGGAAGGGAGGGAGAAAGAGAGAGAAATATCGATGTGTGAGAGAAACACTGATTGGTTGCCTCTTGCACATCCCCAGCTGGGGACCTGACCTGCAGCCCAGGCATGTGCCCTGACTGGGAATTAACTCAATGACCTTTTGGTTCACAGGCTGGCGCTCAGTCCACGGAGCCACCCCGGCCAGGGCACCATACCTTCTTTAACACATCTCCATCTCCTGTCGCTGACACTTCCATCTCTCCCAGTCTTCCCACAGAGACAGTTTAAAGCTTGGTGTTAACGTTTATTGGCCGTTATGGACAGGATGCTTGTACTCTCCTCCTAGGCCTGATTTTCTAAATCTCATTCTATTTGACCTTTTTAATGTGTAATTATTTGTTATTGTTCTTTTTGTTACTTCTCATTTGTTAAAATTGTTATATAAGTTTCCTCTGGGGCCTCTGGAAAGAGGATGACAACTCTGAGACTCTGCAGAACAGTGCCTAAGGGTTTATGTGAACCTAAACTCCGTAAGAGAGAGGACAGGACAGTCTTCTCACCCTATAGCGGGCCTCTGGACGAATCATCATGGACATTCTTGCGTGCTGGCTCAATGGTCTCTTATACCCCACAGCTGAGACTGGCCGCTTCATCATCTGCTGATTCCTGGAAATGGAATGCAGTGGTTAAAGCACTGGCTGACGAGGGTTCCGCAGCCCCAGGATGGGTCCTGCGGAACCAGCACTCACAAGACCCTGAGCCTGCTTACACAGAACCTGAAGCACATGACTCCCTGGACTGAGGGCTGACATGGAAATGACGCAGGAACTGCTAATACTTTTGGCTTGAGCAGCTTTCTGATTCAAACGTGAGCGTCATGCATCTTTTAGGCTGGAAGAGATCCGAGTCATCATCCAGTTCTTAGGTGGTAGGCATGAAGCACAGCTGTCAACGCTCCCCACGCCTGTGTCCTTGGCAGACATCTCCCATGTTTCCAGCAGGACCCAGACTTATACTGAGAGTCCTTCTCAACACTGTGTCAGACTGACACGCAAGTTAACACCTGTGTAATGCCCCTAGTTTGGACTAGCATGCTTCGCTTGACAGCTGGGGAAGCTGAAATGTAGGAACTTGGGAGAGGTCATCAGTTTACTGTGAGAAAGTCCCAGTTCCTAATACCATACTCATCATCAATTTTTATCTCATGGAACTATGCCATCACAAAATCAGGGATGCAACTGGTGTCAACTTTAAATGAGTCAAACTGCATTCTTACCATACCCCTCTGGCCAAGTCCAGCTTCTCAGCATTCTTTCCCTCCTCCCCACCTCCAAGTCTGCTTAAAAGTCAAAAGTGACTTACTCCAGTCTGGTTATAGGATGTAATTTCCAATGATCTTCTTCTTCATCAAAGAAGGATCTATTCATAATTTTACTTTTTTCTTCCAGAGGGATAAAGTTTTCTATAATAAGATGCCTGTAAGAGCACACACACAGGGGTGAGCACAAGGAGAGAAAAACACACGTGGGTGTCGGCTCTCTGGCCCCGCACGTGGTGTGTAATTAGGTAAGTCAAGTCACTCAGCATTGCTACGCAGGGACTACGGGCCTACCATCACTCAAACTGAGACCCAGACCCGAATGACACTTAGTCCCTGCCTGAGACAGAACGGTACAGCACTCTTAGGTGTGACAGGTGCTGGCGGGGTCTGCCCAAGCAATACAGAGAGGCTGCTTCTGCCCAAGGAGACTCTGCTTGAGGAGGTGAAAGAACTGAAGAGGGAGGTGATGCCCGGGCCGTACTGGAGTGAGTCTGCTATCCGAAGTACCTTTGGGAGGGCCACTGGTACCACTACCCCAGCTCACTAACTTCCCATGTGATGAAAACAGACTGAAAATTAAACTGCCTTCCTCCAAACGTCTGGATTGCTGCCAGAGATGGAAATTTTCACATTCTGATCACCAGGACAAAGAGCAGGACCAAGTGCACTTCAGTCCCTTAGACTTCTGAGAATGAAGACCATTCCTGAGAAGAGTCTGCGTGAGAAGAGCCCAGAAAACAGGGCAAACAATGAAACTGGAACCCACTGCTTTGTGTCTCCCCACGGTGATGACTGTCTCCTGCTGCCTCTCTGCATTCACTCTCTCAAAACCTCAGGGCAGAACAATGCCGAAGGGCGTTAGCCCGAGAGCAAACACTCAGCAAGCCCCAGAGGTGACGGGTGCTGACTGTTCAAAGGCAGGTTGACTCACTGCTTATTCAAAGCATGTAAGAGCTGTAACAACAGAAATGCCTTCTTTAGGGGAAAAAATGTTTTGGAGACATGAAATTTTCTCTTCATTTTATTTGACATTTAAGAAATTATTTTTCATAACATACATTTGGGTTTTTTTCTGATTTTAAAGGCCCTATTTACATATTAGGAACTTTGAAAAATATAATTATACACAGTTTCACTATCCAGAGGTAGCTATTATTAATATTTTGGCACATTGTGTTCTGATCTTTTTTCCAGGTGTGCATACCTAGAAAAAGGACTGATACATACATTTAATTTTAAAGGCTCCTTTCGAAATTTAAAACTTGGTCATTAAAAGAGTCCCTTTGGAAAAGTTCTTCTTTAAAGAAAAATTCCAGCTAATGCTGTGAAAGGACTGATACAGAAAAACATCATTTTGTAACCCCTAATGAAATAAAAGATCCAGACAAAGTCATTATTGGTTGAAACCATTAGCTCAATGGTTCTCAAGCCACGATGCACATTCATGTCATTTATAGAATTCTGACAAATACCTTTCGCAGGCTTTACGACAGATCAATGGTTCTCAAAGGATGTTCACTGAACCAGCAGGAGCAACAACTGGAACTTTTTAGAAATGCACATTCTCAGGCCCCACCCCAAATATACCAAATCACTCTCCGCATATGGGGCCCCGCCGGGTATGTTTAACAAGCCTTTCAGATGATTTGGCGCTTGCTAAAGACCACTGCCCTAGACCAATTAAATCAAAATCTCCAGGGTGGGGCCCAAGCATCATTATTTTTAAAAACTCCTGAGATGATTTCTTTGCGCAGCCAAGGTTGAGAACCAGTGCTTCAGTGCTAGCTTTCAGTTAAGGGAAAATAGGAGAGAGAGAGACACAAATTAAACTGCACCAGGAAGAAGCAGACCAACAAATCCAGAATGTGAGATATTTCTACAGATTATATGACCCAACTCTTTCAACAAGTCAACTAGTAAAAAGTTCTTAAGAGGAAAAGGGATTGCTCCAGATTAAAATAAAGTTAAGAGACATAATGACCAAATGCAATATATAGTCCATATATAGATCTTTAAAAAAATACATTGACTATGCTATTATAGTTGTCTCAGTTATCTCCCTTTACCCTCCTCCACCTGGTACCCTCATTCCCTCCAGCAATCCCCACCTTAGTTCATGTTCATGGGTCAAGCATGTAAGTTCTTGGGTTTCTCCATATCCTCTACTATTCTTAACATCCCCCTGTCTATTTTGTACCTACCAATTTGTACTTCTTAATCCCTGCACTTTTCCCCCCATTGTCCCCCTTCTCCCTCCCAGCTGATAACCCTCCAAATGATCTCCATATCTATGATTCTGTTGCTGTTCTGGTTGTTGGCTTAGTTTGTTTTTTTAGATTCAGTTGTTGATAGTTGTAAATTTGTTGCCATTTTAATGTTCATAGTTTTGATGATCTATTTGTTCTTAAATAAGTCCCTTTAGCATTTCATGTAATACTGGTTTGGTGATGATGAACTACTCTTTTAGCTTTACCTTGACTGGGAAGCTCTTTATCCGTCTTTTGATTCTAAATGGTAGCTTTGCTGGATAAAGTAATCTAGGTTGTAGGTCCTTGCTTTTCATGACTTTGAATACTTCTTGCCAGTCCCTTCTTGACTGCAAAGTTTCTTTTGAGAAATCAGCTGAGGACCTTTCTTATGGGAACTCCCCTGTAGGTAACTCTCTGCTTTTCTCTTGCTGCTTTTAAGATTCTCTCTTTATCTTTAACCTTTGGTATTTTAATTATGATGTGTCTTGGCGTGGGCCTGTTTGTGTCCATCTTGCTTGGGACTCTCTGTGCTTCCTGGACTTGTATGTCTATTTCCTTCATCAAATTAGGGAAGTTTTCTTTCGTTATTTTTTCAAATAAGTTTTCAATTTCTTGCTCTTCCTCTGCTCCTTCTGGCATCCCTATGATTTGGATGCTGGTACATTTGGAGATGTCCCAGAGGCTCCATATACTATCCATGTTTTTCTGAATTCTTTTTTTTCCTTGCTGTTCTGGTTGAATCTTATTTCCTCCTTATGTTCCAAATCACTGATTTGAGTCCTAGCTTCATTCCCTCCACTGTTGGTTCCCTGTAGATTTTTTCATTTCACTCAGTGTAACCTTTACTTCTTCCTGGGTCTTTTTTACTTTGTTGCCATATTCAATGAGTTCTTTGAGCATTCTGATCTCCAGTGTTTTGAACTCTGCACCTGATAGATTGGTTATCTGTTTTGTTTTTTATTTATTTGTATTTTAAAATTTATTTTAATTGTTGTTCTTATACTGTTTTGATGTTTTTCCTGGAGTTTTGTTCTGCTCTTTCATTTGGACCATACTTCTTTGTCTCAACTTGGCAGCCTCCCCCTGTGTTTGTTTCTGTGTATTAGGTAGAGCTGCTTTGACTCCGTCTTAGTAGCGTGGCCTATCATAGAAAAGGCATCTGTAAACTGTGTGAGGTGCAGCCTTAGGTAATCACCAGGGCAGGGCAACCTGCTCCACTGCTTTGTGGTTCTGTGTGTGGGGAGGGCTCAGAGAGGGGACAGTGCCGCTGCCTGGCTTCTGGAGGTTTGCCCAGCACTTGCCCTGTTTCCAGTCACTTCACTTTCTGCCTACATGTGATTAGTCCCCTTCCAGCTATTGCCCTGGTGCTGAATCCCAGAGTGGGTAGGTTTGCTATGTTCTAAGTCCATATGGCCCTTTAAGCAGAGTCTCCTGAAAATCCAACAGTTTTCTCGCCACCCCAACCTCCATTGGTGTCTACAGCCAGCAGTTATATGGATTTCTCTTCCCGGTGCTGGAACCCTGGTCTGTGTAGTCTAGCCTGGGGCTGGGATCACTTGCTCCCAAGGTATCCCTCCTGATTTTTATCCATCACAGGGGAATGTGGGACCGCCGGTTCTGCTGCTGCCTCTCTGCTCCACACGGCATCTCTGTATTTCTCCACTTGTCTCCACATCTCTGCTCCTTCTACCTGTCTGGATGAATGTGGCTTCTTAAATCCTTGGTTGTTGGACTTCCATACAACTCGATTTTCTGACGGTTCTGGGTATTATTTGTTCTCAGGTCTGGCTGTAACTCTTTCTGTGGTTGCGTGAGGAGTTTACCTATGCCTCCATCTTGACCATAAATTCCCACATATAGATCTTAATATGAACAAACCAAGAATATCTGAACATAGACCAAGTGTGAGAAAATACTAAGAAACTTAATGTTAGTTTTGTTAGTTGGGAAGATATCATGTGTTTTATACAAAAATCAACTGTATTTCTATACACTAGCAATAGCATTCTGAAAGAAAATTAAGAAAATTCCACATACAATAGCATCAAAAATTAGAATACTTAGGTATAAATGTAACAAAAGAAGTGCAAGTAGTTGTGCACTGAAAACTGTAAAAGAGTCTTAAGAGAAATTAAAGGAGATCTAAATAAATGAAAAGACAGTCAATGTTCATGGATCTGGACACAATATTGTTAAGATGACAATACTCTCCAAATTGATCTATAGATTCGACACAGTCCCCATTAACATCACAGCTGGCTTTTTTTGCAGAAATTGACAAGCTGAGCTGAAAATTTATACAGAAATGCAAGCAACCCTGAATGGCCAAAAATACTTGAAAAAGAACAACCAAGTTGGAGGACTCACGTGTCCTCATTTCAACACTTACTGAGAAGCTACAGTCACCAGCAGAGTGTGGGACTGGCATAAGGGTGGACATGCGGCCCCTGGAGCAGCACTGAAGGTTTAGAGGTAAATCCTTATGTTTACGGTCCCCGATTTTCGACAGGGGTGCGGAGGCAATGAGAGAAGAGCTTTTTCAACAAATGGTGCCGGACAACAGGATATCCACATGCAAAAGAACACACCTGAAACCCTACCTCAGACCATACATGAAAATTAACTCAAAACAGATCGTAGATCTAAATGTAAGACCTAAAACTGTAATACTCTTAGATGACCTAAGATAATTAAAAACATAAGTCTATAATAAAACTCATAAACAAATGTTCATAGCAGCATTATTCGTAAGAACCAAAAAATAGAAACAACCCAAATATCCATCAACTGATGAATGGATAAACAAAATGTGGTGTACTCATACAATATTATTCAACACTAAAAAAGAAGGAAGTATTGAAATATACTACAATGTGGATGAGGGCTCTTAAAAGCACTGTACTGAGAGAAGCCAGTCACAAAAGGTCACATTATTTCATTTATAAATTTATATACAATGTCCAGAATAGGCAAATTTAGATACACCACCAAAATATTCAAGCAACAAAAGAACATATCAATTGGACTACATCAAAATTAAAATCTTTTATGCTATAGAACACCATCAAGAAAGTGAAAAGACAACCCATGGAATGGAAGAAAACGTTTGCAAATCATACATCTGATATCCAGGATATATAAAAAACTCTTCCAACTCAGTAATAAAAAGACCCAATAAATAACCCAATTTTAAAATGGGCAAAGTATCTGCATAGATATTTCTCCAAAGAAGATAAACAAAAAGCAATAAGCATACATGAAAAGATGTTCAACATCATTAGCCTTCAGAGAATTGCAAATCAAAACCACAATGAGATACCACTTCACACCCATTAGGATGGCTGTAATAAAAAAAGACAGACAGCCCTGGCTGGTGTGTGACTCAGTGGATTAAGTGCTGGCCTGCAAACCAAAAGGTTGTGGGTTCGATTCCTGGTCAGGGCACATGCCTGGGTTGTGGGCCAGGTTCCCAGTTAGGGGAGTGCAAGAGGCAACTGACCCATGTATCTCTCGCACACTGTTCTTTCTCTCCCTCTCTTTCCCCCTCCCATCCCCTCTCTCTAAAAGTAAATAAATAAAATCTAAAAAAAAAAAAAAAAAGACAGTAACCGCAAAAAAAAGGAGGGGAAAAGCATCAACGAGGAGAAATTGGTGGTGGAAATGTAAAGGGATGCAGCTATTTTATTTTTAAATTTTTAAAATGTTTATTGATTTAGAGAGAGCAAGGGAGAGAAAGACAGAAACACGGATGTGAGAGAGAAACATGCACTGTTTGCCTCCCATACTCTCCCCGAGCGAAGATACAATCTGCAACCCAGGTATGTGCCCTGACCAGTAACTGAAGCTTCAACATTTCTAGTGCATAGGATGATACTCCAACCAACTGAGCCACACAGGCCAGAGCTGATGCAGCCACTTTAGAAAACAGTTTGGTTTGGTTTGTTTTTCAGAGAGGGAGAGAAGCATCAATGTGTGGCTGCCTCATGTGTGCCCCCTACTGAGGACCTGGCCCACAACCCAGGCATGTGCCCTGACTGGGAATCAAACCAGCGACCCCTTGCTTCGCAGGCTGGCACTCAATCTACTGAGCCACACCAGCCAGGGCTAAAAAAACAGTCTGGCTTCCTCAAAAAGTTAAACAGAGTTACCATATGACCTGGCCAATTCCACTCCTAGGTGTATATCCCACAGAAATTAAAATATGTCCATATAAAAACTTGCCCATGAATGTTCAGGGCAGCATTATTCATAATAGCCAAAGACTGAAACCTAAATGCCTATTAACTGATAAATACATAAAATGCAGCATAGCCACACAGAACAATACTATTCAGTCATAAAAAAGAATGAAGTACTGACACGAAACAACATGGATGATCCTTGAAAGCACTGTTAAGTGAAAGAAAGCATGCACAAAAGACCACGTACCATGATTCCATTCATATGAAGTGTCCAGAACAGCAAATTCATAGAGGCAGAAGCAGATTAGGACTGGGGGTGGGGAGAGGGGTGAATGATAATTGCTATAGCCTTTCTTTCAGGGGGAACAAAATTAGACTGTGTTGATGGTTTTACAACCCTAAATATATTTTTGAAAAACTGACTTGTATACTTTAAATAGGTGAACTGTAAGGTATGTGAATTATATTTCTTTTTTGTTGCTTTTTTAAAAAAAATTTTAACTGAATTATATTTCAATAAAGCTTTTTAAATAAAGCACTGTAGTCATGTATGTGAGTATACATGAGTGAGATAACATGATGTACGATTTGCTTTAAAATATATTTATAAAAGACAGATGATAAAAGATGGTTTATCACTGAATCTAGGTGATGGGTATTTGGGTATTCACTATACCATTCAGGAAATTCTAGTTAATAAAAGATTCCTTCTTATCAGTAGAGAACTTTAAAAGCTTTAGGAAGGCAGAGTGGAAGGAAACTTGGAGATCATATGGTAAAATCATTCAGTTAACAGATGAAGCCCAGTTAACAGAGTGACTCTCTCAATAATAAAGAGACGCTGGACACAGTGGCAGGAGGTGAGCTGGAGAGAAGGGGCCCTGTCCTCAGGGAAGTGTTTCTTACTTAACAAACCACCACCCAGAAGGTCCCTGCAGGTGCCCTGGAAGGCCCAGAACTTACTTGAGTTTCAGCTCCCTGGTCAGCTCGTTCTGAGTCTGCTCCAGCTCCTGCCGTTCCTTGATGTGCTCCTCTTGGAGGTCGTGGATCTCGGCCTTCACTGCCTGCAGCTTGGAGAAGAGCTGGAACCCGGGGAAGAGGCAGATGAGGAGGACAGCCCTGTAGACAGCGAGCAATCCCATTCCCCAAGGCTCCAGACACCTCGGCCTGGCCTCGTTCCTTTTATATACCTTTTTGAGTTTTTTGGTCTTGATGTCCACCTCTTGCTGCAATGAGCTGTATGTCTCTTTAAGTTCCAAAGTCTCCTCATCTCGACTTTCCATCTGTTGCTGGATTTCTCTTTCTCGACGTTTCTGAGCGACATTACAAAATTCATCAGCTTGCCTAGAGACAAGGTCTAGACAAGAATATAGGGCAGGGCTGCTCCAGATCAGTCTCCCTTGTAGCATTAACGCACCTTACCCCATCACATTCTCCCCAAAACAGGAATGGAAAGGTTACCTGCTCTGCAATTTCCTGCCGTTTTTGCTCCAGGATTTTCTGCTGTTCATTTGTATGATCTACTATATTTTTTCCTCCAACGAGCAGCTTACTTTCCATGGCCTGGGTGAGAAAAAAGTGGAATCCATCTTGTGAATGGTCTCTCTCAGAATATACATCCTCATGGGGAGCTCAGAACTGAGCCAAAGGGGTGAACTCTGGGGGAAAATATATCGCGTTCAGCTGTGTCCTGCCCATCCCTGGGATGGGGGCTGAGGTGGCTCCCCTGGGGAGGGGGAGGCTTCACCTTGGAAGCAATGAAGATATAGCTCCTCCAGATACACCTGAACTTCAGCTTTCTTTAAAAAATAACATTTTTGGTTTGTTTGTACAATGTATTGCCCTTACTTAGAACATATCAAGCAGCTCTTATATGCTAGGTAGTGGGGATGCAACTGTGAACATGAATCACAAAGCTGAGAGTTCATTGAGGGCCGCAGATGAGTAAGCACACTCTAACCATAAGGATCAGAAGCCATCAGGAGAAAAATACCGAGTCACAATGGGAGAAGTACACTAGAGGGAGAGAACTCAGGCTTTTGGAGAGCTGGGGAAAGCTTCCTGTCTCAAGCAACATCTACACAGAGTGCTGAAGTAAAAATAGGAATCAGCTAACAAAAACCATTTTGTGAGGGTAGGGGAGGGAATGGTGGTACATGAAGGCTGGCAGAGCAATCGGGGCAGTTCAACAACCTCACAGTTCCGTTATGGGAGACCAGACTTGACCCTGAGAAGGCAGCAAGCACTGATGTGTTTCTGCACAGATCTGTTTCAGAAACGTTACTCCCATGTCACAAACATGATGACTGGAAAAGGGCAGGCTGAGTGCAGGGAGACTAGACAGGTGGCTGTTTTGAGGGTCCGGACCTGGGAGAGGGCAGTAGTGGTGGGGGAGAGCAAAGGGGGTGGGTCCAAGAAATCCTGATGAGGCAGGAGTCGGAGGCTGTGGGACTGACTGGGCCCTAAGGCAGAGGGAGAGGCAGCTCCTAGGAGTTGACTGAAAAAAGGAAGGCAGGAGTAGCCTCTGGGTGGCTGCGGTCATCTCCATGGGCATGTCCAGTAACCAGAGGCTGTTGGCTTGGATGTTAGGAGACAGCTCTGGGTTGGTTGCACAGATTGGGAGCCTTCAGCATTTAGATGATGGTTGAAGTCACTAGAATGATTTGTATCTGAAACACATGGAATCCCAAAGCTCCACAACCTTGCTTTTAAGAACCCTATAAACATTAACTACAGCCCTGCGGCCACCTTTCAGGAAGCGCTTGAGACTATTCCCTCTCTCAAACCAAAGGAGCTGGACTGATTGCTACCCCTCAACCAACACCCTCCCCCACCCACCATACACACACACCTTCAGCTCAATTCTTTTTTTTCTTTTTTTAAAAAATATTTTATTTATTTTTAGTGAGGGGGAAAGGAATGAGAAAGAGAGGGAGAGAAACATCAAGGTGTGGTTTCCTCTTATGCACCCCACACTGGGGACCTGGCCTACAACCCAGGCATGTGCCCCAACCGGGAACCGAACCCGTGACCCTTTGGTCTGCAGGCTGGCACTCAATCCACTGAGCCACACCAGCCAGGGCTCCAGCTCAATTCTTCTGTCCTATGATTTTACAGCAGTCAGGAATTGGCAAAGACAGAAGTAATGTCATTCTCTCACAAACAAAGCATGCTCAGAGATTCAGTGACCTTGAGGGAATGCTCAATGTTGCCACACTTGGCCTCTGAGAGTTGCCTAAATACACCAGGTTGTTCAGAAAGTCTAGGTGTTCCTGGGCCTGAATAACAGCTGTGACCCTAAAACATGGCATGCAAATCAAACATGGGCACACCCGGTTACACTTCAAGTGCAGGAGTGAGGAGGGTGATATGGCCTTGACATAATGGAATCCCATATGGTAAGCCCCTCCCTGAAACAAAATTACCTCCTCATTGCATTGTATATGAATCCATTTTCACATTAGGTCTTGAAAGTCCTGGTAGGGACCCCTGTGCCTGAAGTAAAACAGTACCTAGGTCTGTGAAAGAGCCACTATGAAGCCACAGATAAAGTACAGCCTCAGTCCTGGCTGTTGTAGCTCCGTGGACCAAGTGCTGGCCTGCAAACCAAAGGGTCTCTGGTTTGATTCTGAGTCAGGGCATATGCTTGGGCTGCAGGCCAAGCCCTCAGTGAGGAGTATACAACAGGCAACCACACATTGATGTTTCTCTCCCTCTCTTTCTCCCTCCCTTTCCCTCTCTCTAAAAATAAATAAATAAAATCTTGAAAAAAAAAAACCCCTACAGCTTCACATAGTAGGGGAAGGGGAGATGAGATCACTTATCATTTTTAAATTAATAAATATACATACATATATTTTAGAGTAGTAATCAAAAGTCTGCATAAATTCAGTGAGATAGAACCCAACACATCAAAGGAATCCTGGCTTGTGGGCAGAGAGTGGGCATCCTAGGCCTCCAGGGCTAGCTCTGCGCTCTGCCCTGCCACTAAAGCCCCGTGGCAGCCTGGCGGGATACAACAGTACTTTGCCACCAGAAAGAAGATTCAACACAGGGGAGCCTCCCTGCTCTACAGTACTACTCAGCAACTGGCGCATAAGGGTTGGAGGCTGGGGGAAGGGGCAGACTACAAGGGAGCATTTGGGGGTGACGAAACTGTTCTGTATCTTGGGTAATCGCTGCACTGTACGTTAAAGCCACAGTGAGTTACCATTTTATAGCCACTAGACATACAAAAAATTAAAGTCTGATAATCACAAGTGTTGGTAAGGATCAGGAGCAACCTGAACTCATAGGTTACTGGCAGAAGCTTCAATTCACAGGGCCACTTTCGAAAACAACTTGTCATCATCAGGTAAAGGGAAAGCTGCATATACTCTGGGGCCCAGCAGCGCCAAGCAAGAAGTTCTTGTGCGCACCTCTCCTCCTGGAGCCAAGCATAAGAGCGTTCGTAGCAGAAAATGAAAACAACCAACCCACTCTCTCAGGAGAATGGAATACTGTGGACTTCTCAGAACAGCAATAATAAATGAATCGCAGGTACAGACCTCAATGTGGATAAATCTCAATCAAAGCAAACTGCAGCAGAGAGATTCCATTTATATAAAAGTAAAAAATGATGTGAAGCTAAAACTATCTTTTACTTAGAGATATATACATATATGGGAAACTATAAAGAAAAACAAGGAAACAATAAATCACCAAATCCAAGAAAATGGTTACCTGTTGGGGAGTGGGTGGAAACACAAAGAGCTTGTAAAGACCCGGATGTTGTTCTCCATATCTCATACTGGGTAGGTGGGGCGTAACATGGGTGTTAGTTTTATTGCTGCTTTTTATATCTTGCATATATGTAATAACTATCCTTACTGTTAACTCAATATTGAGTTAATAATTTATTTTTTAAAATTAAAAAAAAATTGTTCTTCTTCATTCAACAAATGTTTAGTGGGCACTGGATATCACGGAGCTATTGGGAATGTGAACCCAAAAGACACATCATCCCTCATATCACTTTTTTTTTTTTTTTTTTGAGAAAACACAAAGATCTGAAAGGACCCGAGGAAGGGCACAGTACCTTGATTTTGGCACCCAGCATCTCGGCAGCATCCTTCTCCCGCCGCAGGTCCTCCATCTTTTTCTCCTTCTCTTTCAGCAGCTTCATCTTCTCCTCTGCAACCAAACTGTGGTCCTCTACAATGGCCCGCTTCTCAATCTCCAGTTTTTCTTGCTGTTCCCGCCAATAATCATCCTTATCATCCCCTTCCTCCTCACCCTCTTCTCCCTCCTCCTCCTCATCTTCCCCACCCCCACCACTGCCACCACCTTCCCTTCGCTTCTCTCGCCTCTTTCTCCTGCCAATGGACCGTTTTTCTAGCTGGGCCTTGAGCCGAGCAATCTCTTCTTGGAATTCTCGAAGGAGGGCATCCTTAGGGTCCTCGTTGACCCTCGGCTTGTTCTTAATGTTTTTGGCACGGTTGGCATATCTCAGAGTGGTCAGAGTCTCTTCTACATTGTAAGAGGCGGGCCCCACATTGGCCACCATCACAGTTTTAGCATTGCCACCAAGAGAATCTTGGAGGAGTCTGGTGAGCTTTGAGTCCCGATATGGAATGTGAGTACTTTTGCCATCCACCAGGGCAGAGATGACATTACCCAAGGCAGAAAGGGACAGGTTAATCTTGGTCGCTTCCTTCAGTCTTTCCCCTTGTGCGCCGGTCTTGGCTTGCCGTTCGCTGCCAGCAAGATCTACAAGGTTCAGTTTCCCTACACGAATATGGTTTTCTCCATCAAGGCCCACCTCACTGCACTCGATGGTGATGACGAAAATCGCATGAGAACGTGAGCTGTGCTCATTCATGTTGGTAGCACCGACAGAACGGTTCTGGTTCCCCACATTCATCACGTGCTCTATTTCCTTCACACTCTTGGTGACAAAGGAAGACAGGTCTTTCACATATACTCCAGTGTCAGGCCTCTCTTTAAGCTCAAGCCTTTTGGTCTGATCCTTTGAGAGCAGATCTCGGATCTCCTCCTGGTAAATCTCTAAGTAAGAAGCCCTAACCAGGTACTGTTGGTTCTGGGATCGAGAGATATGGGTGAAGATGTGATCAAATGAGTTAGGGATGACCCCTCTTTTTTCAGGGTCACCCCGGACTCCTTCCATGGTGTAGGTTTTCCCAGTCCCCGTTTGTCCATAGGCAAAAATGGTCCCATTGAAACCCTGCAGAACGGAGTCCACAAGCGGTCGGAACGTCTCATCGTAGAGTTCAAACTGCTTGGCATTCCAGTCATAGACTGCATCGAAGGTGAAGGTCTTGGGCATTTCATGGGCCACTCCTCTGGGGTTCTTCACAGACACCTGCCCCAGCTTCACATCCACATCCACCACCTTGTCATATGAAGCGGCCTTCTCCTTGCCATTCATGGGCCGACAGCGAACCACCACCCTGACCGACTCCGAGCTTTTTAACTTGGACATGCTGAACTCTGACCAGGTCAACCTTGAAGGCTATGAATCCAAAACGCCTCAGGATACTAAGGTCCTAGAAGAAAAAGCAAAAGCAAGTAAGGACAGTAGCGCTGTCACTGGGGGCTGCTCAACAGCCGCTGACACGCCCAAGTCACCTTTGTCTTGATAAGCTTCTGACAGCTATTTTTCCTCTTTTAAAAAAATTAATTTATTTTTTAATTTTTCAACTACAATTTACTTTCAGTATTATTTTGTGTTGGCTTCAGGGGTACAGCATACCAGTTAGACAAACACTACTGTGCAAAGTGTTCCCCTCGATATTTCTAGCACCCACCCAGCACCGCACATCATTATTACAACATTACTGACTATATCTGATAGCTACATTTAATAACTTTACTACACCATGTATTTCCGAAACCAGCTTCAGTGGGAAAAATAAAAATGCTAGTCCATCAATAGTGTTAATTAGCTTCTCCTCCCTTCAACCAATATTTTATCTTATACTACAGATTGAGGCAGCTGGGAACCTTTTAAAAGCTTGAGTAACCTCATATCCTGTTGAACTGCTACAACCTCTGCATAGAGTAATTCAGAGTAATATCTATCAACATTTTAAAATGCACAGACTTAAACAGTTGTATTTCTAAGAACGTATCTTATAGATACAAGGATATTTGTTGTGGCATCTTTTTTTTTTTGAGAGAGAGAGGCGGGCAGGGATGGAGAAAGAGAGGGAGAGAAACATTGATCAGTTGTCTCTCGTATGTGCCCCGACTGAGGACTGAACCCGCAACCTAGGCATAGGCCCTGACTGGGAATCGAACCAGTGACCTTTCGCTTCACGAAACAACACCCAACCCACTGAGCCACTCCATTCAGTGCTGTTGTGACACCATTTCACGGCAGTGATAGACTGTGGGCAACCCCGATTCCCATCAAGAGGAAGATGATTACATAAATTAAATATATTTACCATATGCAGTGGAATCCTATGTAATTACTAAAAAGAATGTACTGATCTGGCCCTGGCTGGTGTGGCTCAGTGGATTGAGTGCCAGCCTGAGAACCAAAGGGTCGCTGGTTCGATTCCCAATCAGGACACATGCCTGGGTTGTGGGCCAGGTCCCCAGTAGGAACCCTGTGAGAGGCAACCACACATTGATGTTTCTCTCTTTCTCCCTCCCTTTCCCTCTCTCTAAAAATAAATAAATAAAATATTAAAAAAAAAGGAATGTACTGATCTGAATGTAGTCCTATACCAAGATATGTTAAGTGAAAAAAGTAGATGAGGAACAGTGTGTACAGTACAGTTTACAGTATGTTAGAAAGAGGCTATATGCATGTTTATGCTTGATACGCACACCACAGTATTAGAGGTACACGTGTAAGAGGGGTATAGGAGCAGCCTCAGCAGGGGAACTATGGGCCTAGGGGGCTCCGAGGTCTGCAGAGATAAAAAATAAAATAAAAATAAAAACCAAGCAACTTTCTACTGTACACTCATTTGTACTGTTTTAATTTCCTGTCTTGTGCTGATAATTTAAAATCATAAACTATGGCTGGTGTAAAATCCACTGAAATAAATGAGGATATGATGTAATGCATTACATAAAAGCACTTAACCAATCAATAAATTTAATATAATTTGAATGCAAATAAGAAAATAGGGGTCAAAAATTTTTAAGCAAAACAAAAAGAGAACTTCATTTGGTGCCAGAAAATTCAGAACAGAAGGAAGGGTGATTAAATGAATCCTTTGGAAAGGAGTAGGGAACAAGGACCTCAAACTCCTGAAAACCTCAGTGCAGGATTTTTTTTAAAAAAAGGTAACGCACATGGTTCTTGATTCAAAAGGCCCTTTGGTGACAGGTCTCTCTACCTCACCTATTCTCTAGTCACCCAGTTTCCTGCCCACAAGGCAAGTGTCATTAGATTTTAATCTTCCTGAACTAGTTAATGAAAACAGGCCAGTATGTGATAATATATACTTACCCCTCCCATTTTACACAAGCATTGTATGTGACACACAGTAACACACAGCGTCTGTATCTTCTTTTTCTCACCAAGCCATGTATCTTGTAGTTTGTTCCTTTGGTCGTTATAGAGTGGCCACATTCTTTATGGAAGCAGCTACGTTGGTATGGTAGCATCATAATTTATCTAACCACTACCCTAGCACTTAAGCTGTTTCTGATATTTTACTATGAAAAACCTAGGACCTTTCATGTGTGGGAAAGTATACTTGTAAGGATACATTTCTAGAAGTGCAATTCCTGGGTCCCAGGACACATGTATGTATTTGTAATTTTAATAAATACTTAGAGCAGTGAGAACAATGTGTCTTTCAGTTGTGAGAATAATCTATTCCCTGCTAGCAAAAGGGAGGGAGAATGGCGTGGCCTGGTGGCTCAGTTGACTGGAGCACTGTCCCACACGCCAAAAAGGTCACAGGTTTGATTCCAGTCAGGGCACACACGGGAGGCAACTGACTGATATTTTTCTCTCACCCAGATATGCCTCTCTCTCTCTCCCTCTCTCTCCCTCTAAAGTCAATAAACACATCCTCAGGTAAGCATAAAAAGAAAAGAAAAAAGAGCAGCAGAATATGAAACAGAGGTGCGCCACTCTAGGCATATATGTTGACGCTTAATCAATATAGGACGTTAGCGTGTTCCTCCACTGATCTGTCATTAGAAAAATTAAAAAAAAAAAAAACAAAACTGTTCCACTGCTAAGCACATGGAAACACAAAAAGTTTTCATACTCTTTCTAGTTATTACATGTAGTAAGTACAGTTAGTGAGAATGAAGAACCAAAGTCTCCTACCCTCTCCAAACCCTTCTACTGTAATATCTGCAAAACAGGAATGATTCTTCCTCCTTTATGTAATCATGGGACTCACAGGCATTAGAAAGGTGGAAGTGCAATACACAGCTAGATTACAAATAATTAACACAGATTCATCCAAATGACCCATCAAAGGGTCATTCCAGAGATTACCAGTCAGCCCTAATTTTAGGCATTAAACATCACTAAACTAACATTTTCTCTTCTACCACTGGCAATCATCATAAAAAAAAAGAGAGATTAAATTGAGATCCAAATATCTAACCAATGTTCAATTAGAAGTAAATCTCAAGTCATTTAAAGAAAACTATGTAAAAGGCAGCTCTTTCATTCACCACCTTCTAGATGCTATTAAAATTCTGCCAGATGAGAAGGAACCACATGTTAGAATGGCCAGTCTGTTTACTGCTTCTTATCTTTTCCAGGGGAATGGCCCCCAGGCCACGGCTGTGGCTGATCCTCACCTGTCTCTCCGTCCATTTTAACAAAATGTCTAGGTGCCAAGCTTGATCACTAGGTCCTTTTTTTTAAAATTTTAATTGTTGTTCAAGTACAGTTTTCTGCCTTTTACTCCCATCCCAGCCCACCCCCCCATAACCCCAGGTCCTTAAGCCTCCTTTGGGGAGGCCTCTGCTGCTGTGTGTGGGATACTCAGACAAGACTCCAGACTTGAAGGAGGAACAGAAACGTGAGGAGGTGAGTGGGGAATGGGTCAGTGAAGATGACCCATTCTTCTCCATTACATGCCCCTGAAGAGCTTTTACCTATCAAAACAATGTGTCTCCACGCCTGTTTAAAAACAAAAAAATAGCCTGCAGCAGGCGGACTTTCATGTTTAGCTCCTCCTGTTACAGCCCCATATATTTTTTGAGCTCTCCAAAACAATAAAAACAAATGAATGATAATGACCTACGATCATTTTAAAAATCTTTTTAAAAGAAAGAATTCCCAAAGCCTGAGTCCCTTAATTAAATCTCAACTCAGAACACAGAACACCATTTCTTTTCTGAACTCACTAAGCTCAACCAAACTAGCCATGTTTTATTGATGTATTATTTCAGGAAGATGGACTAATTTAATTTCCTGCCACCAGGGCTTAAAATCTTGCTCTGGGTCTGCCTCAAAGGAGACGGTTTTCTTGGAAGGATGCCCTGATACTCTTTCTTTACTTTATTACCTTCCTTCTTCTTCTCCTAGCTGGTCTAATTACAGTGATAAATCTTTAAAGGAACTCACACAACTGCCAGGAAAGACGGAACCACAGGTCAGCAGCTCATCGCCTTCATCCTGAATACTTTTTCTGTTAGAACTCGTCACTCTGCTGTTAACAAGTACCATTTTAATGGCTTACAACATGTGAACAATTTAGTTCTTTTTTGTCTCTTTTGTCCTCAGAGGAAAGCAGGTGCACATCTCTCAGAGCAGCCACGCTCTTCCAGACCATTCTCCACCTCTCCTGTCTGGGCTCGCATGCCCGCACCTCTGCGTAAGTTCTCACGCAGTCTTACCTCAAGAAACCTAGGTCAGAGGTCAGAAACTATCCCATTCTACCTGAAGCATTTTATTCAGCCCGCTGCTGTTAAAACAAAAAAAAAAAAAAACCCCAAAATCTCCAGCAATTCCATTTTTATGTATGTGTATGCCTTGGTGAAAAACCTTTGCACAGGCGCACAGGATGCTTCCCGAAGCACTATAAAAGTGGTAGAAAGACCGGAAACAACCTAACCATCCATTTATAGGGGAATCAAACATAAAATAGGGCCTATTCATATTATAGACAGTATACCATTCAGTAATCAAAAGGAATCAGTTAGAGCAGGGGTCAGCAAACTACACAGCCCACAAGCCAAATCCAGCCCACAGCCTGTTTTGTATGTGACGTTTTCCTGAAACCCAGCGATGACCCTCTGTGTGCGTACCCTCCATGGCCAGATAAGCTATAAAGCAGCAGAGCTGAGTGGCTGCAGCAGAGACAGTATGGCCCACAGCACCTAAAATATTTACTACCTGACCTTTCACAGCAAAGGCCTGCCAACACCTAATTAGAGTTATAGAGGGTGGGGCAAAAGCAGGTTTACAGTTGTGAGTACGTGAAACACAGAGTTTATTCTTGCAGTATTTATTATCATAGTTTCCCCTAAGGAATATTGTAAACCTACTTTTGCCTCACCCTGTCTATGTTCACATGGATAAATAAACAGGTTAGTAAAAAAGCAAGCTGCAGAGTGCTCATTGTGATTAAAAACATAATACATTATGGTGTTCTTATGTCCATAAGAGTATCACAAAGTGGGGTGGAAGGATATACAATGATTTATGCAACTGGGCATGGTGAACAGGAAAGTGTGGGGAACAGGACTAGAAATGAGAGGGGTATTTCAATTTTAGCAATAATATTTTATCATTTCTCTTCCAAAAGAATAAAAAAAGGGGGGATGAGCCTTGAAGCAAATAAGAGAAGATGTTAACTGTCACCTCTGGTTGTTTCCTATTTATTCTCTGAATGTTTAAAATTTCTCAAAACCCCACCAATTTTACATTAAAAAAATAAAAGATTTTCTGCTCCCCTTAAAGAACAGGAGCCCTAGAAATCTGGCAGCCCTGGTGGGTGCTCCAAGTGGCAGCAATGGGAGCTGACCTACATGAGTCTGTCAGGCAGACCTGGCCTCTGTTACCTCCCCACCCCCACCCCTACTGTCTCACACCCAGCATGCCTTGCTCATTTATACTTCCTGCCTGGATCCTACAGGCATCTCTGTCTATGACCAAATTCATGTACACATGATATGATTAAGAAAGATCCACCGTGCTAGTCCATCTCTTCAAATGACATTTACCAAGGCTCTGCAATAACATGGAAAATGTTTAACATAAATGAAAAAGCAGTTTACTAAGCAGAATGCATATAAAGAGAAAAATAACATATCAAAATATCAATAGTGGTTCACTTTGGATATTGGACTACTGGTTATTTTCTCTGCTCTTCAATATTTCTGTATTTTCCAAATGTTAAAGAGCATGTGGAAGCTTCAAGGGGGTGGTGAGAAGCCTGGCAATTCACCAGAAGCAGCCCTGCAAGGAGGAGCAATCTGCAGGCACAGAGTGCATGCTAACACACCTTTAATCAATGCATTCCAATGCAATGTCCTCCAAGATCATACCAGGCTACCAGCTGCCAACTGCCTGGCTTGGAGTTCAAGGACTCAGAGTGTCTGAAAGGCAGCCCAAGCCATAGCTCACATGGGGCAAGGAGATAAAAGCGACTCCCTATTAACCAGTCCAAACCAACTCCTGTCTATGAAGCTTTCTCTCAGGGGAACAGCTGTTTCTACTCTGTATCCACCTCATCACCAACCACACCACTTTCTTTCACAACCATTGCTAACTGTTCTGAAGTACCAGGGCTCCTTGTGTGCAATCCCAGAACCACACCAAGACAGCCAGTCAACTTTGAGTCCCTGCTTCCCAAGATGGCCAGTTATCACAATGGGAGTTAACACAATTTTCAAAACAAGATTATTCATCTCCAGTTGAAAAGTACCACCACTGCCCCGCAGAGCTTTACAAGGACTTAAGATGTGTGTGGAGGAAAGAGTTCTGCGCGTGCACAAAGTGCACGTCGAGGGGTGTGCGCAGGCCAAGCAACCACACCGGCAGTCTGCAGGGGGAGCTGGGCGGCCGGGGGCCAGGGGTGGAACACAGAGTGTTCGTGGCATACCCTTTGCACCTTCTCGGGTTTTGAATCGTGAATATATCACCTAGGCAGAAAAATAAAATTAGAAGGAAAAAAGCATGGAAAAGTTTTGTGCAATTAAGTAAACTAATATCCAGGTGTTAAAAGTCACTATTTTCCTGTTTTCATCTGTCCACTTTTACTGACCACCATGAAAATAAGGTAATACAAAATGTTTTAAATGATGAACAAAGAAAACAACTATGAAAACTACTTGGCCATAAAAAAAGAAAATATTACTCTTTGCAACAGTAAGGATGGACCTGGAGAACATTATGTTAAGTGAAACAAGTCACTCAGAGAAAGAGAAATGCCATATGATTTCACTCATCTGTGGAATCTAATGAACAAACTGAACGAACAAGGAAAATGGGGACAGACTCCTAGATGGAGAGCAGGATGACAGCTAGCGGGGGAGTTCGGAGGAGGTGGAGGGATTTAACAAAAAGGAAAAAGTGACTCATGGACACGGACAACAACGTGGTAATTGCTCCGGGGAGGGGAATATAAGGGGACTAAAAGGGGAAAAAATACAATAAAGATTAAATTAGCCCTGGCTGATGTAGCTCAGTGGATTGAGTGTTGGCCTTCGAGCCAAGAGGTTGCCAGTTCAATTCCCAGTCAGGGCACATGCCTGGGTTGCGGGGCAAATCTCTGGTTGGGGATGCACAAGAGGCAACCACAACTGATGTTTTTCTCCCTCTCTTCCTCCTTCCTTTCCCCTCTCTAAAATAAATAAATAAAATCTTTTAAAAAAAGATTAAATTTGAAAATATTTTAAATGATGAACAAATGATGAATAAATTATTTGAAGGCAATTGGCCAAATTAATACTCAAACAATAAAGTATAATACTTGAAACAGTAACTACTCCCTTGAAATAGCAATTCCATTTCTTGGAATTATTTTAAAGGCATCACCGAATGACTGAATATGGCAAAATGTATGTCCCTATTTATGTTGATCACAGCGCTACCTCTAACCTCTTAAATGCTCATCAGTGAGGGGCCAGTTGGATCGTGACACATCCCTGCACAATGGGAGATTAGCAGTCATTAGAATAGCAGTACACCTGTAGGTCTTTACATTTGGGAAGATGTTCACGGCATTTTGTTGAGTGAAGAAAAGCAGGCTACCAAACAGAAAGTTACTGTGGTAAAATCTGCAGAGAAAGATGTTGGAGAAACCGCCTAAAGTCAGGGTTAAAGCACGAGCTTCAGTGTTTAATAGGTCAATGTTTGAATTCCTGTTCTGCCATCTGGCTATAAAACTTTGAGAAAGTTACCTAAATCTTAACTTCTACAAAATGGGTGAATAACAACACCTACTTTAAAGAACTAAGGACTAAATAAGCTAATAAATGTTTAATGCTTAGCCCAGCTCAAAATGTATAATAAAAACTCAGGAAATGCACGCAATACCAATCTCTGGGAGTAAGCCTGAAAGTGATTTTGTGGCATCCTCTGGCCTTTTTAATAGGTGCATGTATTTTGTTTCTTAATATCAAGTGGGGAGATGGCAATAAAGCTATATTTTGGGGGGGGGGGAAATGTCTAGCAGCTTGATTTCAGCTTAAGTGTCTTAGCAAGGCAGGATACTTATCTGGAAAGAGACCTAGAAAGGTCACAGACAAGAAACATGAACAAATACATGCCTGCTCTGAATTCAAATTGACGCCATGTCCTCTCATTTGATGACTGAAACAGGCAAACAAAGAAAGCATTTATCAAAGAGGAAAAAGAGGGAAAGAAATCCCTTTCTGTATCCCATTGTGAATCATTCATAGAATACATTCATAAAAAATATATTCAAGTCTAGAAGACAATTCTCATTCAGAAGCAATGTGGGTCTGGGGTTTTGTTGTATGTATTAGTCACAACTCACAGTACATCAGGAGCTTAATGTGTGTTCCTTTTATCCTCCAAATCACCTTAGGAGGAATAAGTGCTAGCCCTATTTTAAAAATAAACATGGGAGGTTCAAAGGATTAATTTGCCCAAGGTCACACAGCAATTAAACAGAAAGTCAAGATTCAAAACCAGGCTTGCCTTATTTAAAACCCACACATAAACTTATTTTAAAAACATACATGTGCATATATACATTGTGTATCAATAGATGCATAGATCAAAACAATTCAAGCTGTATGGCTGAGCCTACAGTGAACGAGGACATTCTCCCCTGACCTCTGGAAGAAAGTCAGAGCATATGCAAGCAGTAACATATCTGCATTGCTCCTGTGCATTTTGAACCCAAGTGGAAGTACACTGTGCACCATTCTCTATCTAGCTCGACTGATCTTAGAGACAACTCCACTCACCTTTAAAACAGTTACCCAGATGCCATAGTATGGTGGTCTTATAATGTATTTAATTAGTCCCCTGCTGAGGGACCTTCTGATGGTTTCTGGTCTTTTGCTACTGCAAACCATGCTGCAGTGAATATCTCAAATATATACGTTTAGCTACAGGTGAGAGTAATTAGTAGGATCCATTCCCAGACATGTAAACGCACGCATGTTCCTTGTTGATGGAGGGCGCCATCTTCCCCCTCCCCAGGCTGTACCATTTCCCCTCTGCCAGTGCAGCCCATGGTCCACACAACGAGGGCACACAGAGCTCATGCTCTGAAGCTGGAAGAGTCTTCCAGCCAGGAACTTCTCCTTTCATGTACTAGTCCAGGAAAGAAATGAAGTTGCTTCTCTGCTAAAAATGTGTCCTCTGATTAAGAGGCTTAATCAATCAAATACAACATCTGGCCCTAGACTGGGACCCTTTTTTTGGATCTTGATTCAAACAAACCAACTGTTAAAACAATGTACGAGGCCTTGGCCAGGTACCTCGGTTGGTTGGAACGTCATCCTGATACTCCGAGGTTGTAGGTTTAATCTCTGGTAGGGCCACATACAAGCATCAACCAGTGAATGTACACAAAAGTGGAACAACAAACTGATCTCTCTTCCCACCCCTCTCAAATAAATTAACTAACTAAAAAAAAATTTTAAATGCATGACACAATCAAGGAAATCTGAACACTGGCTATTAGATGATGTTAAGGAATTTCACACTTTTTTAGGTGTGAAAATTGTATTTTTAAAAGAAGGTTCTTTTTTTAAGATTTTATTTTCATTTATTTTTAGAGAGAAGGGAAGGGAGGCAGGAGAGGGAGACATCAATGTGTAAAAGAAACAGCCAGCGGTTGCCTCTCACACGCCCCCAACTGGGGGTCTGGCTGGTAACCCTGGCATGTGCCTGAACTTGAACTGAACTGGTGACCTTTTGGTTTGCAGTACTACACCCAACCCACTGAGCCATGCCAGTCACGGCTAAAAGGTTGTTACTTTGAGATTCACACAAAAGTATTTTCAGATAAAGTTATATATATGCTGTCTGGGATCAGGGGTAGGGTGGGGTGGGGTCGATGGGAGGTTAGAGAGCAAACAATTACCACAAGCTGATAACAGCTGGAGCAGGGTAACAGGTTCATGGCTCATTCCATATTCTTTCATGTATGCTGAGATTTTCCGTAATGAAAAAACACTGCCCTAACCAAATGGCTTTGCTTTTCTTTTTGTTAACTTTCAAATTGTTTTCTCTTTAATTTTTATTTTTCTGCTTATTTTATTTTTCCCAACACCAATTATTGAAATTTTTAATTATAGTAAAAAACCCACATAATTTAAAATGTACCCTCTTAACCATTTCTGAGTGTACAGTTAAGTAGTGGTAACTACTGTATTATGCTGTGTGTAATGCACACTATTTTGCCCCAATTTTTTTTAAGATTTTATTTATTTATAGACAGAGGGGAATGGAGGGAGGAAGAGAGGAAGAGAAACATCAACATGTGGCTGCCCCCCACATGCCCCCCACCAGGGAACCTGGCCCACAACCCAAGTATATGCCCTGACTGGGAATCGAACCAGTGACCCTTTGCTTTGCATTCCAGTGCTCAATCCACTGAGCCACACCAGCCAGGGCTACTTTGCCCACATTTCTGAGGGAAAAATAAGGATGCTCATTATACATGGTAAAATGATTATATACCACAGGTATAATAATCCTGTGCATAATGTGCACGGAAATGTGGGTGTGCATTATGCATGGGAGCGCATCATACACAGCAAAATACAGTATATCCACATCACTGTATAAGAGATACCTAGAACTTTTTCATCTTGACAAACGGAAACTCTATACCTATCAAACAACAATTCCCTACTTCCCCCTCATCAGGCCCTGGAAGCCATTATTCTACCTCAAGGTTCACTCATGTGACAAGATCTTTTTTTTTTAAGAATAAATAATATCCCGGGACTTCCGGCCAAGATGGAGGCGTAGGCAGACGCACTGTGCCTCTTCTCACAACCAAAATTAAGGACAACAAAGATTTAGAAACAAGAAAACAACCAGAACTCAGAAAATCAAACTGTTCGGAAGTCCAACAACCATTCATCCAGACCGGTAAGAGGGGCGGAATCACGGCAGGAAAAAGCGGAGGTGCGGACCTGGCACACAGGCAGCAGCGGCTGGCAACCCCCAGGTACACAGGCGGCGACTAGCAGACCCCGGGTACAGGGTGGCAACTGTGCAGAACCAGTGAGGCCGCACAAGGCGGCTGGCTGACCGACCGGGTGATCCCACATTCACGCGCAGATAGTCCAGGCAAAAGGGGAAGCGGTGAAAGGAACTGGAATCTGAGTGTGAGTAAAGCAACCACCATTATCTCCTCTCAGATCCCGCCCTCACATACAGCGTCACTACCCAGCGACTGGGCTGTCCCGCCCTGGGGAACACCTGAGGCTCCACCCCTCACTACCTAACAGCCGCGACTAGACAAAACAAACAAACAAACAAACAAACAAAACCCCAGAAATGAAAATGGCTCCAACCGGAGAATAAATCAAAGCCCCAGAGCCAATTTATCTAAGCGATGAAGAGATTGCCAACCTATCAGATGCACAATTCAAAACCCTGGTAATCAGGATGCTTACAGAATTGGTTGATTTTGCTCACAAATTAGATGAAAAAATGAAGGCTACAATAAGTGAAATGAAGAAAGATGCATGGGGAACCAACAGAGATGGGAGGAAAACTGG